>JANJXV010001542.1:0-106344 GCA_024803745.1 Megascapheus bottae | reverse complement strand
GTACAGACTTTTTTAGGTGTTCTTTGGACACTGAGATCATGTCATAAGCTTTAGGCTTTAAGGAATTTACAGGTAAAACCCATTACTGCTATAGTGATAAAGAAAATCTTCAAGTCAGTATATAGTTGGAGAAACCATTCATATTAAACACTGAGGTTACTACCTCACATTTTCTTTTCTTTTTTCTTTTTCTTTCTTTCTTTTTTTTTCTTGTCATTTGTGGGGCTTAAACCCTGGGCCTGAGCACTGTCCCTGAGCTCTCCAGCTGAAGGCTAGTGGTCTACCACTTTGAGGCTCAGCACTACTTGCGGTTTCCAGGTGCTTACCTGGAGATGTATCTCATGGACTTTTACTGCCTGGGCTGGCTTTGAACAGTGATTCTCAGATCTCAGCCTCCTGCATAGCTAGAATTGCAGGTGTGAGTGACCAGTGCCTGGCTTAGCTCACATTTTTATTTAGTTTCACTAGTAGTATTTTTTATACTTGTCAAGTAATGTTTTTCCATTCTCTCTCTCTCTCTCTCTCTCTCTCTCTCTCTCTCTCTCTCTCTCTCTCTCTGTCTCTCTCTCTCTCTGCCTCTCTCCCTCTCCTTCCTTCCCTCCCTCCCTTCCTCCGTCCTTCTCTCTCTTCCTCCCTCCCTCCATCCCCCCTTCTCTCTCTGCTTTTGATAAATACAGAAAACACAAATATGTTTTAAAATAAGATCAGTGAATGACTTAAGACACCTTAAGAAGGCTCCCTGTGTCCTCTGAGGCACAGAGGAAAAAGGTCATCCTGAAGGACTTTGCAAAGCTATTGAGGGTGACAATATCTATATGTTAATGTACCATCAAGAGGCTCTGAGTCACTCTGACGCTTCCTGGTTGTCCATAAAATCTCCTTTGTGACTCCCCATACACATCAGCCCAACAACAGTACTGCATATTAGCCAAAGTTTTCTCCTTTATAATGTGCAGCTTCGGTTGGAGATTTCTTTCTTTCTTTATTTTTTTTTGGCCAGTCCTGGGCTTGAACTCAGGCCCTGAGCACTGTCCTTGGACTTTCTCAAGGCCAGGGCTCTACCACCTGAGCCTCAGCACCACTTCCTGGCTTTTTTCTATGTATATGGTATCAAGGAATTGAACCTGGGTTTTTATGAATGCTAGGCAAGCACTCTACCACTAGGCCAAACTCCTGGCCCGATGATTTCACATTTTTAATATACATTCTTCATTCATTCACCCAATCAATGCATTGTCATCCTCTGTTAGATGCCATGAATTTCTTACTTGATCCTTAGAATAAGTAAAGAATGTGATATTGGTACCTTAGCTTATAAAACAGTGCTTGAGGAAAATGATTCACAAACAAATCCATGAGAATTTAATGCTGTGACCTTATTTGTGTTCTTCAAATTTTATGATAAAAATAATTCAATATTTAAGAAGGAACTCATGACTGGGCACTGGTGACTCAAGCCTGTAATCCTCCCTACTCAGGAGGCTGAGATCTGAGGATCACAGTTCAAAGCCAGCCTGGGCTTGAAAATCTGTGAGACTCTTATCTCCAATTAACCAACAGAAAACTGGCAATGACACTATGGCTCAAAGTGGTAAAGCACTCTGTTTGAGCTGAAGAGCTCAGGGACAGTGCCTAGGCCCAGGGTTCAAGCCTCACTACCAGCCAAAGAAAATGAATGAGAGAGAGAGAGAAGGGCGGGGAAGAGGGAGAGAGAGAGAGAAGGAAGTAGTGAGAGTTTAACCGTAAAGTTATCTTCATTAAAAAAAAAGAATTTTCTTAGTACAGTTGATCTAATATTTTCAGTTATATAAGAATATTATTTCTTATAGAGGGGATTAATATTGGGGAGTGGGGCAGCTTGAACTCTGGGCCTGGGTGCTGTCCCTAAGCTCTTCAACTCAAGGCTACTGCCCTACCCCTTGAGCCTCAGCACCACTTCCTGTTTTCTAGAGGTTAATTGGAGATAGGAGTCTGGGTCTTTAGTTAGTGCCTGGGCTGGCTTTGATCCCTGATCCTCAGATCTCAGCTTCCTGAGTAGCTAGGATTATAGGCTTGAGCCACCACATCCGGCTTCACGTCTGCTTTTTATGTCCTTAACCTGGAGTTACTGAATGAATAGGCTGAAACAACTGCATTTCTTTGCTTACTTGCAGCCTATATGTTTCCTGCATGGATTCTTTTTTCTTTTAGTTGCTTTCATCATCACTGTTAATCATCCATGCTCAGAAAATCCTTCCAATTAATCATGGACCCTACTAATGATGATGGACTTCACTGTGGAATTAGAGCAATAAAGAACATTTATTTAGGGCCCATGTGTATGCAAAATAATATGCTTTTCCTATCCCATGCAATACTCACATCCATTCTATGAAATCAAGATGAATTTCAAGTGTATCCCAAATGAAAAGTCTGGCAGACTGTATTTATGGCTGTATCTTTTGAAACTACAGGTTCGTCTTGGTACTAGACATAAGGCAGTTCTACATCATACTCTTCCCTTGCCCAGCTCACAATGCCAAGAACTGGCAAATTACTACTTTGGTTTCCAAGGATGGTCAAAAAGGATCATCAAGGTAAATCTTGTAAATTTTTCTTCGCCTAAAATCCCTTTGCAGTATATTTAATTCTGGGACTTCAGACAATAAGGATGAACTGGGCTGTGAGGAGTACATGTAAGAGGGTACCTACACTTGAGGGTGAATAGATACTTCTGAGTGGACTCATTATACACAATTTTCAATGATCATATCAGTCAGTTAACCTGTAAATCATATAACATTCCTGTAGAGTATAATAATAATAAAAAGATGCCTGTATCTATTAATTCATTTGTAAATCTTTCTTAATTTTGTACTAAAAGACAACTCAGCCACTAGCTGAGATCCCTGGAGTTTAGTTTTATTTCTCTACAGTGAAATCCTCACAGGTCCAAAGGATGTGGCTCACTGGTAGAACACTTTGCCTAATATGTATGAGGCATTGAGTTTGATCCCCAGCACCATAAACACAAAAGAAAAGTCCTAGGAATGACATGTAATTTTTATTCCTGATAGCTTCAAGAGCTTTCTGACCTTGAAGAAAGGGAAAATGATGACCTTGTGGTACCACTGGAGAAGCCAAGCCTGAAATTCTTCTGTGCTGTGGAGGTGGTGCTACCTCTGTATGAGTGCAGGAGTTGTGGAGTTGGCATTGCAGAGGAGACTCTGGAAGAAGGTCAGCTTCCTGAGCAGGGAGGGAAGAAGGGATGATCTCACTTTTTTTTCTTCTTTCTGTTTGTTTTGTTTTGTTTTGTTTGTCTTTCATGGGGCTTGAACTCTGGGCCTGGGCGTTGTCCCTGAGTTCTTCAGCTAAAGGCTACCGCCTTATCCCTTGAGGCACAGCGCCACTTCCATTTTCTCCTGGTTAATTGAAGATGAGAGTCCCACCAACTTTAGTGCCCAGGCTGGCTTTGAACTGTGATCTCAGCCTCCTGAGTAGCTAGAATTACAGGCATGAGCCACTACACCCAGCTTCTTTCTGTCTTAAAGTCACTTTTCAGCTATGTATTAGGTCCTTGTTAAGCTACTGAAGTCCTAGGTAGGCTTCTATGCCTTCCAATATAGTTTCACCTTAGGCAGTACCTAACAATCTTTGCAACTAAAACTTGAGATCTGGCCTTCTGCCAAGAGCTTAAGAAGACAATGGAAATACTATTTCTGTAGTTTTTCATTAGAACTTGCTTTATGCTGAAATAATTATTCCATACAGATTTCTTGTACTTATTGCAGCAAAATAATTATCTCAACCAAATCATGATCTAATGATTTTAATAAGCATTTGTATAAATGTTATTTGCCTAGCCGTAGAAGGGCTTGAGCTAAAAAAAAGTCAAATATGGATACCTAGAAAGGAAATTTCTAGTGATGCTGAATTTAGTCTAAAATCTGTGGCCTTCCACGTAAGGTTTTTAAATTTTCTTATATAAAGAATTTATTAACATTGATTTTTATATCATATGTCAAGTGACGTATTTAACAAACAAGTATTCAAGAAGGGAATCAGTGTTGTAAGACAGAGGCAAAGATGTTTGTGAGCAGTGCAGAGCAGAGCAGGCTCCTAGGGCTGATGCATGGGTCCTAGCCTAGTCATAGGCTCTTCTACAGAACCTTTTAATTTGTGTGATTCCAGCCTGATGCAAGAAGGTAAGGTTGTGTAGAAAATATGCTTTCTATCTGTCACTTTTCAGTCTGTCATTAATGTGAGGTTGGTACAAAGTCTTGACTTGGATCCTCATTGAAAAACATCAGGAACTTCCAGCATAGGATGAGGCAGTGAAAATTGGTCCCACCACGATGTACCTCCAGTGGAGCCATTCAGCCACACTTGGTGTTGTATCTACTTTTTATTATCAAGAGAATGATCCAGATATTTATTTATATAAATATATTTCTCTGTATAAGATCATACAAATAATATATATATGTGATTGTATATCATGTACTATGGTACATAATAGATTATATACAATGTATATAGTTTATGTATCATATATTTAATGTTTTATGTAGAATGTATATTACATATAAATATATCCATGACAATATATCATGAATATATTTTTATTTTTAAAACAGAATAATTATCACTCATGGGTATTTTGTCTGTTTGGCTGGATGTAGGACCCTTAACATTCCTTATGAAAAGAAAGGCAGCACAGAAGCATGCTATTCAGAGGGCTCTGTCAGATGCCTTCCAGAAGCTGTGCATTGTGGTTTTAGGTAAGACACTCTTCATTTTGAAAAGCTAATTGGATAAAAATATGTTAATGTTTCCATTTACTAAGTAATTTCATAACAAGGTTCTCAAAGTTGTCTTTTTTGGATTTTTTTAAAGGCAACAACAAATATACCCCATTTGTAGATGTAGGATAGCCTTCCATGGTTCATGGAGAAAGTGTTTGACTTAGCTAAGTCTTCTTCCTCAGTTGCTCATCTGTCATACAGAATAGTGATTATAAGATTTGTACAGCTCACTCTGCTTCTTACATTTTTAATACATTTTAATATGTGTTGATAGTGGAGCTTAACTCAGGCCTTCATGCTCTCACTTGGCTTGTTCATGTCTAGCTGGTGCTTTATTACTGGAGCCTCATCTCCACTTCTGAGTTTTTGCTGGTTCATTGGAGGGAAGAGTCTTATGGAGTTTTCAGGCTAGCTCTAAACCTTAAATCTCAGAGGCTTATGTCTCTTGAATATCTGAGATTAGTGGTGTGAGCCACCAGCACTTGATACAACCTATAAAATTTTACATTTTACAACTGATTTGTTAGGTATCTCTAAAGATGAATTCTTTAATCTGAGAATAAGTCTAGAACCTTATCTATATTATAAATTATTACTTTTTTTTTGCCAGTACTGGGGCTTGAACTCAGGGCCTGAGCACTGTCCTTAGGCCTTTTCCTCAAGGGTAATGCTCTATCACGTGAGCCACAGCGCCACTTCCGGCTTTTCGGTGTTTTTGGTACCAAGGAATTGAACTCAGGTCTTGTTGCATGGTAGACAAGCACTCTACCATTAGGCCAAACTCCAGGACCTACATTATGCATTATTTTGTAAGAATAAGTAAGATGGTTTATCATGTGTATGTATTAAAATATTTTACTCTCTGAATAGATAAATATATTCTGCTGAATCTAACTCAGTTTCAGCAGACATGGTGGCACATGGTATTATGCCAAAATTTAGGAGACAGCTGTGATTGGAGTATTAGGAGTTCAGGACCAGCTGGGGCTATATCACAAATTCAAACCACTATATGCTTCTAAGCAATAATAATAATACATGTCAGCTTCCATTTTCATTTATGACACTGACAAATTGGATGAATGAATACAGTTCTTATAATAATGAGTTGATTTATGTGAGTCTTGAGAGTGGTCATGCTGTTGAATGATTTTCTACTCCCTAGTTCTGTACGGGTGGGAATGTTACAGGCTGTGCCAAAAGGAATTTTAGGATTAACAGAAAAGTATCAAACAGTCGGGCACAGTGGCTCACGCCTGTTATCCTAGCTACTCAAGAGGCTGAGATCTGAGGATCTTGGTTCAAAGCCAGCCCAGGCACTAAGTAAAGACCAAGACTCTTATCCCCAATTAATCACTAGAAAAGGGGAAGTGGGGCCATGTCTCAAGGGGTAGGGCAGTAGTCTTGAGCTGGAGAGCTCAAGGACAATTCCTAGTCCCAGGGGTAGAGTGGTGGCCTTAAGCCAAAGAGCTCAGGGACAGTGTCCAGACCCAGAGTTCAAGCCCTATGACTCATGAAAGAAAGAAAGAAAGCATGAAAGAGAGAGAGAGAGAGAGAGAGAGAGAGAGAGAGAGAGAGAGAGAGAGGAGAGGGAGAGGGAGGAGGGGGAGAGAGAGAGGGAGGGGGAGAGAGAGAGAGAAAGAGAGAGGGGGGAGGGAGGGAGAGAGAGGGGGGGAGAGAGGGAGACAAGGAAAGAGAAAAGTATCAAACAATGATTTTTCCCACTTCACAAGTCCTGAAAGCTTAGATTGAGAAATCCTACTGAATTATCAGAGCCCTATTTGCTTCTAAGAGATAGCCCTGATTGGCTTCAGCCTTTCAACCTGGGCAGGCTACCTCTTTCAGTGAAAGTCTGATTTATCTAGTCAAAGCTAGAATTTCCATCAATAGCCTTTCCCTTAATCTTTAAGAACTCCCCCCCCACACACACACACACAAAAAAGGAGTCTAGTTTATGCCAGACATGGTAGTATACACCCCTAATCCCAGTACTCAGGAGACTGAAATAAGATCAAGAGTTCAGGGGCCAGGATCGTGGCCTAGTGGCAGAGTGCTTACCTAGCATACACAAAACCCTGTGTTCAATTCCTTGGTACCACATACACTGAAAAAGTCAGAAGTGGTGCTGTGGCTCAAGTGGTAGAGTGCTAGCCTTCAGAAAGTTCTAAGACAGTGCCCAGCCCCTGAGTTCAAGTCCCAGGACTGGCCCCCCCAAAAAAGATCAAGGGTTTGAGGACAATTTGGGAGTGACTCCCAGGTTAGTTTGGACTACATGATGAGACACTGTTTACAAAAAAAAGAAAAAAGAAAACAAAATCACTGGATGCTGGTAGCTCATACCTATAATCTACTAAAGCGATTAAGATCCAAACATCACAGTTTCAATCCAGCCAAGTAATAAAGATCTTCTATCTCCAAAATAACCAGCAAAAAATCAGACTGGAGTTGTATCTCAAATGATAGAGCACCAGCTGAACAACCAGATTAAGAAAGCACAAAGCCCTGAGTTTAAATCTTTCTAGGTAGTTTACTTTTCCCTGTTTTGTAATGGTGTTCCTTGTGTAAAATGAAATCACATTAGACCAAAAACTTCATAGCTATAGTTTAAGGAAAATTTCATTGTGTATTATTTATGAGGTAGTGTAGTTTCTGCCAATGAAACTTTTCATTGCATTTTATAAATATCTGTGCATTTTTCCCAGGGGAATTTTGGGAGTTGAACATTGTTCCATTGTTCTAACATGGATTATCTACTAGTCTAGTGGAATCTGTATCAGTTCTGAATTCACTTAGACCTTCACCTAATACCTTATTTTTCAATTATTTGACCTTTTGAAAATTCCATTGTCATTTTTATGGCTTATTATTGCTAAGATTACAAAGTTTTGGAACCATACATAGTTGATAATGATTTGTATTTCAAAACAAATAGCTATGTTATAAGTTAGTAAGATGGTGATATTTTTAGGAAAATGCTTTCCTTCTCTGCTTTTTGAAATCACAGAACTGCCTGATGACAGGCATAGTGGTATACACTTACAATTTCAGAAATCAAGGAGTTCAGGAAGGCTGTTCAAGGCCAGAATAAGCTGTACCCTTGGATCCTATATCAGAGAAGAAAAAAATAAAGTCATCAATGAGGGGATGATCCCTTAGGCATAAAGCTTTAGAACAAGAAAAATTCTAAACTAAACATCATTAACTTTCTTTCAGAAAGTGGTAAAATAGCTGTGGAGTACAAACCCAGTGAAGAGATGGAAGATGTCGGAAATGAAGAACATGATTTAATTCAAGTAGGTGGAAAGGAAAACTCAAGGGTTCAATAACTAATGTAGCCATAATTCAAAACAAGCATCAGATTTAGAAGGTTGAAAAGTGGTGCCACAATTAGGTTAAGGCTGTGTTGATACAAGGTGAAATGGGGATTTTTTTCCTAGGGAAATGTGAAGGGCTATCTCAAAATCAAATTCTCTGTCACAGACTGAGTTGACTGTCTGCCCAAACTCCTCCTGCGGGAGTTTTGGAGTCATCACTAATTCTCTGCTAGACCTAGCTAACAAAGTAGTGTATTATCATACCTGTTTGTGAGACTTCAGAGGAAATGACAACATAATGTGTATTCTTTTGCCTGCACCATAACTTGCTCTCATTTTGCAGGTCAATTGTAATTCTTGGAAGCCATATTGCCATGGGGAGGAAGATCTTTCTGATTTCAGCTTGGAAGAAGAGGACCTGAGCTGCCAGGATTGGACCAGCACTGCTGAATGTCCCTAGAGGCCCTGCCCGAAACTGTGTTGGGAAGTTCTGCCATGGCCAACCAAATGGGCTTTTGGCATCAAGGGACATCCTGATCTGTAGCCCAAATCCTGCCTTCCTGTGGTGGACTGTTCCTGCAGGAGGCCAGTGGTCTTTCTGCTTAGAGAAGATGGGATTCAGAACTTTCACTAGTGTAGAATCCAACTAGGTACAAACATGAAAAAGATTTCTGTTTCATAAACAAAGGTGACAGTTTCAGTGTCATCAACCAGTGACCAAGCAGAGTGAGGGACCCCAGGTTGTCAGGTCACCATAAAGAACCTGCCATAATGGTTTGTCTCTTGCAAATACCATGTCCTTTGACCTACTTTCCCTTGCTGCATCCCTTCACTACAAAACTGCCCCAATGGGCCTGAAATCTGACATAGCCAAACTCCAATCCCACTGGACCTACTGAGCCCTGGTCTTCATCCTCTGCTCATCTCCCACAACAATGATGAATGACATGGCAGACCACAGCAGCTATGATTACCTGGGAAACTCAGCTCCCACCCATATGTTTGCTCTCGCCTCAGGAGTTCACTGACAGTTTGCTCTCATTCCTGAGAATGGATTCTGCTGGACAGCTACCTCCAGGCCACATCTGTTTCTCATCTAGGTCTGCCAGACAAGCTGAAGCTGCAGGACAGATTCCCAGGATGCTGCCAGTGCTAGGTGAGGATCACATGCAGGCAAACCTCTGGCTCACCTCCTCAAAAGTAATACACAGACTTTTGCTATAGAAGAGTTTGAAAATCACAGCACATTTGAATCACTTATTCAATCAAGACACAGAATTCAAAAGGAAAATGATTCACCATTTAGCTCTATGATCTGAAGAATGACCTACTTTGGCATCAGCAGTGTCAACAAGTTCATGAGTATATGATTTCATGGTAGAAACCGGAAAACACTGCCAAATCTCAGTTTCAGAAACACCTGTTGCAAAATAATTTTTGAGATCTAAGTATGAATATGATTTATCAAGAACATCCTGGTATACAACCCAAATCCCTCCTTGATGGGGAATAGGAGCCCTGTAGGAAGACGTCCCTTCTCGCCGGAAAGGATTGTAGAGATCCAATTCCAGTACTCAGCCTTTTAAAATAAAAGTTTCCATTTTCTGAACAAACATGACCATGTCATAAGCCAATGGCCTGGTAGAGATCTCAGGACCACAAGTAATAACCTACCAAAATACTTAGTCTCTTACTACTAGCACTGACTTCGTCCCTATGATGTATTTGATGTATCACTTCTCATGACAAAGCTGCTATTCATAACACTACAGTGTGGCTGTGAGTTCAGAACAAGCCAGTTCCACTGTCCATTCACAGTCAGTTCTGACCTAACTCTGATCTTGCTGGACCTACTGAGTCAGAGTGCCTTCATATTTCACCTATCTTTCACTCATGTTGAAACACTAGGTTAACCTGGGAGGCTTTGTTTTCCTAGGATTCTCTGCTCCATCTCAGATGTCTGCGGGAACTCAGGAGCCGACTCCCAGAATGGTCACATTACGCAGGACAGATGCTGCTGCACAGCGACCTCCTGGGTCAGGTCAGTTTCCTGCTTCTCCTCAGGATCTCCCAGAGGAGTTGAGTCTGCAGGACAAACTCCCAGAGACAGTGCCAGAGCCAGGTGAGGACCACAAGCAGGCCATGCCTCGTCCACTCCAAAGTGACACACAGCACATTGCTCTAGCTGAGGCTTCAGAACAGCCCTCACTGCAAATGCATGTTCCACCTCTGTACACTCAGAGAGCACAAGAAAAACCATTTGTTCTTTCACCCCAGACCTTGAAAAAGGATCTAGTCAGGACGTGGCTACATAGGCAGAGACGGCAAGTACATGAGCTTCTGGTAGGAACTGAAAACCAATTTGCAGAATCACAGCTAGATCCCAGTATAAATATGGCTTATGGTGACAGCATGCCTCAGAAAGCCCAAGAGAAGGTAGATGAACTTCTAGAACTCCTCGAGCAAGGTGAATCTTCTCAGTTCCAGCTGCACACCCATTCTCAAAACCTGGGGACTCCTGAGAAGCTCCAGTCCCTTGTGGCTCAGGCAGAAACCCTAGCACAACAGCGTGTTAACAAAGAGGTTATTATGCCATTGGTGCATGAGGATGGACGTGTTCCATTTCCAAGCAGCAATAAAACTCAGCATTCAACCTCACCAAATGTTACAGTTCAGCCTGCAGTTGTGCAGTTTACCTTCCCCACTCCCATGAGACCTAATGAAATCATAGTTCAGTCTCCACGATGTCATCTGTACCATTACAGGACAATCCTGGCAAACCTCCAGGGATGAATGATGTTGAGATTACAAGTTAAACTGAACAGGAGGTCCTCAGTTGTCTCTCTCTGGTGCTTTGAAAGAGGTCAAAGCTCAGCAATAGATGAACAATCTCTATCAAGGAATCTCACCACAGCCTGAAGAGTTTCCTCAGTGACCCTCTCTTAAGTCAGCAAGAGATCACAACTCTGCTCCCCGAAGCCCCTGAGTGTGCTGAACTTCCACCAAGCCCACAAGGACTCCCAGGTCAGTCACCAGAATTCAGTATAGACTATAATTTTCTTCCACCTTCAGATAGCTGGGGATTTTCAGCTCTAGGTCTGGATTTGATATTTAGAAGTCATAATGAACTAAATTCTCCTAAATCACAGTGAAACATGGATCTGGAGTTGACAATAACTCCACAGACTACAATTGCTAATGAACAAGTTGAATTTTCTCTAACCTAGTCTGGTTTCCCTTCCCATGCTCCTAAAGTCCCTTAAAATGTTCAACCCCTTTAAGTGCAGCAAGAGACTACAACTCAGACTTCAGGAAGATGCTTGTATACGTCCTCCAGTGACCTCATGTCATTTTGCAGAACTTCCTGAATATGTTGAATATTCTGCACTTCAGCAAGAGACTACAATGCAAATTGCCATTTCCCACAAGCAGGAAAATACTTCCATGACCCCCTCCAATGACCTTTCTCAGAACTTTCTGAGAAGGCGGAACTCTTTAGTGCTGCACCCAGTTTCATTCAGCCTTTAGTGCTCCCAGTGTACATAGAACATTCTTCCACTCAAAATATGGGTCTGTCTCAGCCTGCAAACTCCCTGAGAAGGTGAAACCCTCTTCAGTGCCTTCCACTGGATGTAGAATTTTCTTCAGGATGTGGGTCCAGCTCAGCTTCATTGCCACCTCACGAGACGGCAGCACAACTGGCAGTGCATTATGAGATGACAGTTCCCATACCAGACCCAGATCCAGCTCAGAGCCCAGTATTGCCCAGTGAAGGAGACAACAATTCCTTCTGCAGAACACCCTGATAAGATACACACAGATAAGATTCAGTCTCAGCATCCAAATCTGAAGTCCATCCAAATCTTACTGAAGTCACAGTTCAGCCTTTTGATGTGGAAATTACCTTAACCCCAGAATCTAATATGGAGGTTGGATTTTCTCCAACCATACAGGAGACCTTAACTGACCATTCAACACCATCCACGAAGTTTACATCCTACACCCCTTTTTCCATCACAGTTCCTGCTGTAACCTACAGTCTAATGACACGCAAGGTCACATTTCAACCAATGGGCCTACTGCTTTCCACAACTTCTGGAAACACTACTGAGGCTAAATATTCTTCATCCCTGAAGAAGACTACAGTTCCTCAAGTGACATTTCCACTTCAGATTAAGCATCCAAACCTGAATCCACAATGGACTAAAAGATTAAATTTTCTTCAACTATGTATCTCTGGAGGAGATCACAACTAAGCTGCTACAGGAGAGCACAGCACAGTCCCTGCAGGAGATTTCATCTCAGCCTGGGTCTTTTTTGCTTTTGTTTTTTAAGAAATCTTGGTTACAGTTTACTTTCATAACTGGCACATTTCAGCCTTTACATACAATACAGTTTTTATAGCACATGTAAGTGAAATTAAGATAAATATATGTTAAATAAAATTTTATTTGTTAGAAACCTAATAACTTTATTGGTCAATGGAGTATAAAAAGTATGAAATCTGAAAAGTATATCTTTAGGATTTGTTTTTCTTTTTTAACTGACGTAATTAAATAAGGTACACGAAGCCAGGACACTTATGTGACTTACGTATGATAGGCACTGTTTTACTAATCTGAACTTTTCATGAACAATACAAGATATCACACAAGTAAACTTCAAGTTAGCCGATGATAGCTCTGATATGTGCAGTTAACATTCATTGCATTCACTTGAAGAGTGAGCGCCTAACTGCTTAAATATCTGCAAGGGAGAGCTGCAAAGAGCAACACTGAAGGACCGGGAGTGTGGCCTAGTGATTGAGTTCCTGCCTAGCATGCATGAAGATCTAGGTTCAATTATTGGGTACCACATATATAGAAAAGGTGGAAGTGGTGCTGTGGCTCAAGGTGTAGAACACTAGCTTTGAAAAAAGCCCAAGAACAGTGTTCAGGCCCTGAGTTCACTCCCCCAAGACTGGCAAAAAAAAAAAAAGAGAGAGAAATATTGATTACCAAGTGCTTCAGGGAGCAAAGAGTGGTTGCTTTTTCAATGTCAGTCTTTTCTAATGGTGAAACTTAAAAAAATTCCTGACAATATTACACAGGGTACTTCACTTAATCAGCCAGAACTTTATTCTTTATTTTCCAGCAGTATATATACCTCTGAAGGTATGAGTTAGCTGTGGGCAATATGAACCTTTGAGGAATAAAAGTGTCAAGCTAAGTGTGTATGTGTACACACATACATACACATGTATATATTTACACACACACACACACACACACACACACACACACACAGTTTTTGCTTTTGTTGTTGTTGTTGTTAATCATGGGGCTTGAACTCATGGCCTGGACTCAAGGTTAGAGCTCTATCACTTTGAGCCACAGTACCACTTCCAGTTTTCTGGTGGATAATTGAAGATAAAAGTCTGATGGACTTTCAGGCTGGCTTTCAAGCACAATCCTTAGATCTCAGCTTTCTGAGTAGGATTATATGTGTCAGCCACCTGCACCCAGCTTTGCTTCATTTTTGTCCTTTGTCGATGGGGTCCAGAGATCTATACTTATACGTTAATGTTTACATTGCTTTCTAAACTAATGAACTACATTTTCACATAATTGTTTCAAATATATAAATGAGTATACAGAACATCACTACATGGCATGAAAAATAATTATGTGATTCATCAGACCTTCTAGGCTCTAAGGCAATGACCAATTATGTATTGATTTATTGTGGTCCCGCTACCATTCAGGCTCTCAAACATTTCAAATATATCTTTGAAGAAAATAGGAAACTCTTCATGGAATCAGCTTTTTGCTTCTTCTATCATGAAATACATTACAATCTCTCTCTCTCTCTCTCTCTCTCTCTCTCTCTCTCTCTCTCTCTCTCTTTCTTTCTCTCTTTCCCTCTAGATAGATAGATAGATATGTATGCATATATATATCTCACATTAGCATGTTTTTTTTTTCTGCTGGTCCCGGGCTTGAACTCAGGGCATGAGCCCTGTCCTTGAACTTTCTCAAGGCTAGAGCTCTACCTCTTGAGCCTCAGCACCACTTCTGGCTTTTTTCTATGTATGTGGTACCGAGGAATCGAACCTATGTCTTCGTGCATGCTAGGCAAGCACTCTACCACTAGGCCAAACTCCCGGGCCCTCACATTAGCATGTTTACCACCATTCTTTTTTTAAAAAAATGTGTACCAATAATAAAGAGATAAACCGTGCCCAAACACTATGCCTGGATTGGAGCAACAAGATGATGAGTAAGACAGGGACCTACTCTCTAAGACCTAATCAGTATATTGATGTATATACATACATTCATATACATATATATACACACATATACATAGCTTAAACTTTGAGCTTATAATATATTTGATGAGAATACACAAGAGTATCTAATTATTCTCCTTCTTTCTTGAATTACTTCCAAAATCTACCAGTAGCTATAGTTGTATGTTTCATTGATAATGATAATTGAAGATGAGTCTTTTAAATGTGGGCAGAGTTAATTGAGTAAGCAAGTCCAAATCCAAAAGTTTATTATATATATATATGTATATATATATACTATGTCCTGCAGTCTACTATGTATTCATCCTCATTAGATATCTATTAGATTTGAATAGATTGTCAGTGCAGTATTTTCCTCCTTCTAGAGATTTGTCCTATGATAAAATACAATCTTTTAGAAGATGTGCTTTGAACCTTCACCTTTTTTGAAGTTTATGTGTGTTGCAAATAGAACATCATTAAATATTGAACTCATTTTTAAATACAATGAAAAATTTGCTAGTGGAAAGTTAGTAAAAGTATGTAGCATATCTTTTTAACTCTAGAGAAGATGAACATGAGAATCAATACAGGTCATACAGAATCACTACAAAGCAGCAATTCTTGGGCAGTGGACTTTGTACCCAGGAGACATTTGACAACTGTGGCTGTGCTATGGGCAGCTAGCCAATGGGCAGACATATCTAGAGGGATGTTGGTGTTCCTTCTTGTGTTCCACAATATACTGGCCAGGACTCTTTAGCAAAGAACTTTGCAGCCTCAAATGTCATATGAAAATCTGCTCTCCATAAACAAAGATTACTTGACACTGCATGTGCAAATGTGAAAGTGTAAATCACAAGCCAGTATTGTCCACAGGAAGAGTTCTTTAAACCATGGGGAAAATAACAAACTTATGGTTCCTTGCATGCAAATCACTGAAATAAATATTTTGAAAGAATGTCCTTTTCTCCTTTTTTGGCTTATGTGTTTTTCTTTCTTTCTGTAGAAATTCTGGTTGCAAGTGACTCACAAAACTGAGCTGTGGAACATTTCAGGCGTGACATAGGATAGAATTTTTATACCAGAGGTAAGTGAAATAGAAGATAAATGGATACTTGATAAAACCATATTTATGTGTTAGAAATCTAATATCCTTATTAGCTGGGCATAAGGTCTATGTGAACTCTAAAATACGTGGCTTTGTGCATTCATGAGGCTGGGAGACTTGTATGACTTACAAATACATGCTCTGTTTCCCTAATCCTGAACTTTTCATAGACAACAGCAGGTACCACTCAAGTAAACTTCAAGTTAGCTCTGTCATGGGAACTGATAGCAGCTCTGGTATGTGTGAAGCTAACATTCATTGCCTCTCTGATATGTGTGGTGCTAGCATTCATTGCCTCTCACTTGAAGAGTGAGCGCCTAACTGCTTCAATGTCTGTAAGGCAGAGCTGCAAAGAGCAGCAGTGAACATCAAGTTCTCCAGGGAGCAAAAGGGTAGCTGCTGCTTCTCAGTGTCAGTCTCACCATTAGAATGGTGAAGCAGAAATATTTCCTGACAATATGCCATAGGCACTTCTCTCCCCAGTCAACCAGAACTTATTGTTCAGTAAGTATACACCTCAGAAGTTGACTTACCTATGAGCAACAGGAACCTTTGAGGAACATAAGTGTTCATGATAAACTATGTAATTGAGGAAAAAAATCCGGAGCCAGTGCTAGTGGCCCAAACTGTAGACCTGACAACTAAAGCTAAGATCCGAGAAAATAATTTAAAGCCAGTCCAGGTAGGAAAATCCATAATACTCTTATTAACCACAAAAGGCCAGAAGTGGGGCTGTGAATCAAATGGTACAGTGCTAGCCTTGAGCAAAAAGACTAAGGAATAGAGCCCAGACCCTGTTTTCAAGCCCAGTACTGACACAATAAAATAAATATTTAACATAAAAAAATTGGGCTTGGTATTCTGGAAAGCAGTGTGGAGGTTTCTTAAAGAACTAAAAATAGACCTTCCCTATAATCCTGCCATACCACTCCTGGGCATCTATCCTGAACATCATAACCCAGGATATGATAAGGACACCTGCTCAGCTATGTTCATCTCTGCACTATTCACAGTAGCCAGGTAATAGAAACAATCCAGATTCCCTACTGCAGATGAATGGATACAAAAAATGTGAGACACACACACACACACACACACACACACACACACACACACACACACAATGGAATTCTACATAGCCAACAGACAAGATAAAATAATGGCATTTGCAGGGAAGTGGATAAATCTAGAGCGAATCATGTTGAGTGAGACAAGTAAAGACCAAAGGAACAAAAGGCACATGGTATCCTTATATGTGGCTATTAGATCCACACAATATTTCTGTACCCAATGCTATGGACATGGTGGTATTGGAAATATAAACACAACTACATAGACATAAAAATGTATGACTCTATAGACAAATTTTTTTTTGCCAGTCTTGGGCTTAGACTTAGGGCCTGAGCCCTTTCCTTAGGCTTTCTCAAGGCTAGAGCTCTACCACTTGAGCCTCAGCACCATTTCTGGCTTTTTTCTATGTATGTGGTACCGAGGAATTGAACCTGTGTCTTCATGCATGCTAGGCAAGCACTCTACCCCTAGACCAAACTCCTGGCCGACAAAATGTTTTATTACATAGATTAATATGTATCTATGACATATAAAACCCTCAGCCTAATTTTAAATATGTTCTAAAATCTAAGTGCCAGTGATTGTATATGGATATTTCCTTCTTGAATACTTGTTTATTAAACACATCATTTGAAATATGATGTAAAAATCAAGGTTAATAAAGTCTTTTATAAAAAAAAAATTGGGCTTGGGAATGTGGCTTGGTGGTAGAATGCTTGCATTTAGCCCTGAGTTCCATTCCCCAGTACCACATAAACAGAAAAGGCCAGATGTGACACTGTGGCTCAAGTGGCAGAGGGCTAGGCCTTGAGCAAAGAAGCTCAAAGACAGTGCGTAGGCCCTGAGTTCAAGCCCCAGGACTAGTTAAAAAAGAAAGAAAATGTGTTCAATGTTAAAAAAAAAGAATGTCAAATGGGGGAAGAGGGAAAGGCTGTCAATTAGAGGGGCCAGTGGACAACAGGCCAGATGTTAGTAATGAAGGGGCATTGCACTGGGAGGAAAACGCTCCAGGAACTGGGTCAAGTGTGTTGGACAAGAGGTATTGAGTAGAAAACAGGAGCCATGTCCTTTTCAATCACAGAGAAATGAAAGTTCCACTGGTTAGGTCTGTCACATTCCTGCTGGATGATAAGATGCATCTAGGATGAAATAGGACTCCTGTCCTCATTTGCACATTCTTTATTTCTTCCTGTTGCCACCACTTCATGTTATTTTCTTCTTTTCTCATTCATAAGCAAAGCTGTCCAGAGTGTAGGGGTAAGTTCCTTTTTGAGATCTCTCTCCCCCCCTCTCTTTCTCTCTCTCTCTTTCTCCCTCCCACTTCACTCTCCTCTCTCTCTCTCTCTCTCTCTCTCTCTCTCTCTCTCTCTCTCTCTCTCTCTCTTTCTGCCAGTCCTGGGGTTTGAACTCAGGGCCTGGGCACTGTCCTTGAGCACTAGCCTTACTACCCTTGAGGCTAGTGCTCTACCACTTGAGCCACAGCACCAGTGCTGGCTTTTTCTGTATATGTAGTAACCAAGGAATTGAACCCAGGTCTTCCTGCATGCTCGGCAAGCACTCTACTGCTAGACCAAACTCCCAGCCTAGAGTTCTTCTCTTGGTTATCAAGCCCAGTTCCTTCATTACTGACTTTCATTTGCAAACTGAGGACCAGAATAAAGAAATGTGTGTGTGTGTGTGTGTGTGTGTGTGTGTGTGTGTGTGTGTGTGTGTGCGCGCGCGTGTGCATGTGTGTGTCTTCTTAAAGCAGTTCCTGAGCAAAGAAAACAGGGGTTTAGTCTTTCCACATAAATTTGTAGACTCAATAAGAATGTGCTAAGTGCTAGAAGAAAGAAAAGCATAGCTTTTCCCTTTAGGCATTCAAATAAAGCTAGAGTAGCAGAGATATCAAAAGTATTATAATGTATAGTGAACTTAGGGAGAGACTTAATATGAGTATCAAGATCAGAGAGAGGATCAGATCTTTGTAATTTGTTTACATTGTAAACATTGTATCCTGTTCAGCACAGAGGTGTTAGGGAATTTGGGATTTATTACTTTAAGTTAAAGTTTGGAAACATGTATTAGAGATTTAAATGTAAAATTGTTCATTAACGTCAGAAACTTTGCCTGTCCTTTCTTGCAAACTGACACTAGAAATCTGATGGTAAAATGTGGATAATGTGATTAGTATTTTAAAGGAATGTTTAAAAAAAAGGAAGGAAACTAAGTCCAGACTTGGACTTTTGGTGCACTGATGTCTATAGTTCTTGCATTAGGGAAAAACTGTTATTTGAGTTTAAACTGTTGTTGGAGTTTTAGACAGTAATCTAAACTGCATAAGAGCCCCTTTTTTCTAAAAGGCAAGAGGAGTGCCTTGGGCCCTAGGGGGCCTGAGGGCAGGAGTTCTTTGTGCCCTTAAAGGTTTTTCAATTGCAAATAAAGGCTAAGGTGTTAATTGTTTAAGCCAGTATCAGTAAAAGTTATTAAGAACATTGGAAATGGGTTTCTAAACAATATTTGAAAGTGAAGTTGTCTTAAATGTTTAAAGAAAGAGAGAAAAGGAAAATCAGGACTACCAAAGTAATTGCTTAATTGCTATTTCAGCTTGCTCTTGTAACTTCCAGCTAGCCCATTGGAGAAGAACAGCAATCCTTATTCAGATGTAACTTTGGCCTTTTCCAGGTTCTAGGTAAGCTCATGCTTAGAGACTATTTCTGTGTCGACCACCTTGTTGCTCTAATTGGAGAAACGTGGCCTTTTGTAGGACTCACTGATCTGAAAACTGCAGTTTTGAGCCAACCCCGGGCAAAGCAAAGTCCCTGTGAGATTGTGGTGTCTAATCTGGCAGCAGAGTGCTATTAAGGCAGAGTTGCTTTGGAGCTCGAAGCCACAGAGTGCTAGCTCTGAGCTGAACAGCTGGGGGACAGCACTCAAGCACCAAGCTCAGGACTCACAGTGGCAGAGTGCAAGCCTTGAGCTGCAGAGCTGAGGTGCGGCACTCAGGCCCTGAGTTTGGGACTCAATAGTGGCAGGGTGCTAGCCTTGAGCTGGAGAGCTGAGGGACAGTGCCCAGGCCCTGAGTTCAAGTCCAGCAACTAAGCAAGTGAATTGCCAATGGGACATTTATCCCTGTGTGGAGAAACTCTACTGGGACACGATGCAGAAAGCCTCTGCTTGGATGGCAGAGATGGTGTCAGATCTTAGTCACTTGTGCTTGGCCGATCAAATTAATCAGAGCCGGGAGGTCATAGAATAGTTTGTAAGCATGCCTTACTAATGCCCGTGCCTTTCATAACTGGGCAGGAACTTGTCAATCTTCTGTGATAGTGGGTAGTTTAAAGCCCTAATTGAGCGAAATTTTTATTTATTTATTTATTTATTTATTTATTTATTTATTTATTTATTTTTGACACCAGCCACAAATTCAGGAAAAGTTTGTGGATCTGAGACTTGTGTCTCTATTAATCTGTTTAGATCTGACAACTGAAGCATTGTTAAGGTTGCAGAAATTTAGTTCCCCAGACAATCAAGAAAAGGCCTTTGCAATGGGTGCTATGTAACTACACTATTGTAGCCAAAGATGGTTCGTGCAGTTGTTAAATGTTAAATATGATCTCCAGTTTGGAGCAAATTATTATTCCTGATATCTAATCCTTGCAATCCCTAATAAAACAGGCTAGGCTTCTTAAGGTCCCTGGTCAAGCACAGAGACAATGCCCCTGAGTCAGCTTGAAGAAGTCACAGAAGCTGAATCTCCGCCCACCTATCCCCTTTAGATGAAGGGACCAGTCATTTTTGGAAAGTGAGACAGGATAATGAGATAATTAGAGATAGTGGAAAGAATAGAAATTGCACTTGTGTTTCTTTTAAAATAAAGATGGGGGATATGTTGGGAGCAAGAGTGGAATCAAACTGTACTTTGATTTGCATCAGATAATTGCTTGATTGTCTTATTGTTTTTTGGCCTTCTCCTGTTCAATTGATCTGAGATTTACCATATGAATGTAACCCCCAACAGTTCCCTGATTAACCATCTGGATGTAACACCTGGCAGTGCCCTGGTCTCAAGAAGGGATAAAAACTTTGAGTTAAGAATAAACGAGGCGGCAGTTTTTGCTTGGGCTGCAGACCTCCTGGACCCGATGTGTTTGTCTCTCTTCTAATTTTTCCAGTCCCTGCCCCTTATTTCAGGAACCCCAATTTGCTGCCGGGAGGCCCCGGCAAACATCAAGTTCTCCAGGGAGCAAAAGGGTAGCTGCTGCTTCTCAGTGTCAGTCTCACCATTAAAATGGTGAAGCAGAAAGCTTTCCTGAAAATATGCCATAGGCACTTCTCTCCCCAGTCAACCAGAACTCATTGTTCAATAAGTATACACCTCAGAAGTTGAATTACCTATAAGCAACAGGAACCATTGAGGAACAGAAGTGTTCATGACAAACTATGTAATTGAGGAAAAAAAATCAGGAGCCAGTGCTAGTGGCCCAAACTGTAGACCTGGCAACTAAAGCTAAGATCCGAGAAAATAATTTAAAGCCAGTCCAGGTCAGAAAATCTATAGTACTCTTATTAACCACAAAAAGCCAGAAGTGGGGCTGTGAATCAAATGGTACAGTGCTAGCCTTGAGCAAAAAGACTAAGGAATAGAGCCCAGACCCTGTTTTCAAGCCCAGCACTGACACAATAAAATAAATATTTAACATTAAAAAATTGGGCTTGGCACTCTGGAAAGCAGTGTGGAGGTTTCTTAAAGAACTGAACATTGACCTTCCCTACAATCCCTCCATACCACTCCTGGGCGTCTAACCTGAACATCATAACCCAGGATATGATTAGGACACCTGCTCAGCTATGTTCATCTCTGCACTATTCACACACAATAGCCAGGTGATGGAAACAATCCAGATGCCCTATTGCAGATGAATGGATACAAAAAAATGATTATGATATATATATATATATATAATGGAATTCTACAGACAAGATAAAATAATGGCATTTGAATCTAGAGTGAATCATATTGAGTGAGACAAGTCAAGACCAAAGGAACAAAAGGTGCATGGTATCTTTAATATGTGGCTATTAGATCCACACAGTACAAGAGTGATGACTCAATATTTCTGTACCCAATGCTATGGACATGGTATTGGAAATACATAGACATAAAAATGTATGACTCTATAGACAAATTTTCTGCCAGTCCTGGTCTTGGACTCAGGGCCTGAGCCCTGTCCTTAGGCTTTCTCAAGGCTAGAGCTCTACCACTTGAGCCTCAGCACCATTTCTGGCTTTTTTCTATGTATGTGGTACCGAGGAATCAAACCTGTGTCTTCGTGCATGCTAGGCAAGCACTCTACCACTAGACTAAACTCCTGGCTGACAGAATGTTTTATTACATAGATTAATATGTATCTATGACATATAAAACCCTCAGCCTAATTTTAAATATATTCTAAAATCTAAGTGCCAGCGATTGTATATAGATATTACCTTCTTGAATACTTGTTTATTAAACACGCCATTTGAAATATGATGTAAAAATCAAGGTTAATAATGTCTTTATAAAAAAATTGGGCTTGGGTTGTGGCTTGGTGGTAGAGTGCTTGCATTAATCCCTGGGTTCAATTCCCCAGTACCACATAAACAGAAAAGGCCAGATGTGACACTGTGGCTCAAGTGGCAGAGGGCTAGCCTTGAGCAAAGAAGCTCAAAGACAGTGTCTAGGCCCTGAGTTCAAGCCCCAGGACTGGTTAAAAATGAAAGAAATATGTTCAATGTTAAAGAAAAGAATGGGGGAAGAGGGAAAGGCCGTCAATTAGAGGGGCCAGTGGACAACAGGCCAGATGTTAGTAATGAAGGGGCATTGCACTGGGAGGAAAACTCTCCAGGAACTGGGTAAAGTGTTGGACAAGAGGTGTTGAGTAGAAAACAGGAGCCATGTCCTTTTCAATCACAAAAAAATGAAAGTTCCATGGGTTAGGTCTGTCACATTCCTGCTGGATGATAAGATGCATCTAGGATGAAATAGGACTCCTGTCCTCATTTGCACATTCTTTATTTCTTCGTGTTGCCACCACTTCATGTTATTTTCTTCTTTTCTCATTCCTAAGTAAAGCTGTCCAGAGTGTAGGGATAAGTTGCTTTTGGAGATCTCTCTCTCTCTCTCTCTCTCTCTCTCTCTCTCTCTCTCTCTCTCTCTCTCTCTCTCTCTCTCTCTCTTTCTCTCTCTCTCTCCTCCTCCTCCTCCCTCTGCCTCTCCCCTCTCTCCCTCTCTCTCTCTGCCAGTCTTAGGGCTTGAACTCAGGGCCTGGGCACTGTCCTTGAGCACTAGTCTGACCACTTGAGCCACAGCACCAGTGCTGGCTTTTTCTGTATATGTAGTAACCAAGGATTTGAACCCAGGTCTTCGTGCATGCTAGGCAAGCACTCTACTGCTAGAGCAAACTCTCAGACTAGAGTTCTTCTCTTGCTTATCAAGCCCAGTTCCTTCATTCCTGACTTTCATTTGCAAACTGAGGACCAGAATAAACTACATATATATATATATGTATATATATATATATAATATGTACGTATTTCTTAAGCAAAGAAAACAGGGGTTTAGTCATTTCACATAAATTTGTGGACTCAGTAAGAATGTGCTAAGTGCTAGAAGAAAGAAAAATATACTTTTGCCGTTCAGGCATTCAAATAAAGCTAGAGTAGCAGAGATATCAAAATTATTATAATGTGTAGTGAACTTATGGAGAGACTTAATATGTGTATCAAGATCAGAGAGAGGATCAGATCTTTGTAATTCTTCCATACACACTATCTTGGAAGTAAAAGAGATAGCTCAGGATCTGGGAGCATGGCCTAGTGGTAGAGCATGGCCTAGCATTTGCAAAGCCCTGGGTCTGATTTCTTGGTACCACATACACAGAAAAAGCAGGAAGTGGTGCTGTGGCTCAAGTCGTAGAGTGCTAGCCTTGAGAAAGCCTAAGGACAGTGCTCAGGTCCAGGGGAGGAGGAGAAGGAGGAGGAGGAGGAGGAGGAGGAGGAGGAGGAGGAGGAGGAGGAGGAGGAGGAGGAGAAAGAGAAAGCTCAGGACATAGCCTAGTGGTAGAATGATTGACTAGGATGCTACTGAACCTGGGTTTTCACCTTGACCAAAGAAAAGAAAAAAATGGGTGAGAGTAAGTATCTGATAGAGAGAGAGAGAAAGTAATGATGGAATAAAACACAATGCCAGATTCTAATCATTTTTGTCTACTTTGGGAAAATATGCTACAATCTAGATGACTAAAGAATACCTGTACAGAGCCAGGAGCATGGTGTAGCAGTAGCCTGCTTGCCTAGCATGAATGAAGCCTTGGGTTTGATTCCTCAGTATCACATAAACAGATAAAGCCAGCACTGCTGCTGTGGCTCAAGTGGTAGAGCACTAGCCTTGAGAAAGCCCAAGGACAGTGGCCAGGCCCTGAGTTCAAGTCCCAGAACTTGCAAAAACTAAACAAAACAGAACAAAAAAACAGGAAGATACAACAGATAGTCAACCAGAGGCTAATGGTTCAATCCTGTAATCCTAGATACTCAGGAAACTAAGATCTGTGGACCATGATTTGAAACCTGGGGAGGAAATGATATGAAACTCTATTTCCAATTAAATATTTTAAAAAATGAAACAAGCCCAGTGCAGTCTCCCACGCCTGTAATCCTAGTTACTCAGGAGGCTGAGATCTGAGGATTAAGGTTCAAAGCCAGCCCGGGCACAAAAGGACTTGAGACTCTTATCTCTAATTAACCTCTAGAAAATAGGAAGTGGGGCTTGGCTCAAGGGTAGGGTGGCAGCCTTGAGCTGAAGAGCTAGAGACAGTGCCCAGGCCAAGTTCAAGCCCCATGGCCCATGGGAAAAAAAAAACAGCTAACTACATGTATGGTGTGAGTACTAAAGCACTGGCCATGAGTGAAAAGCTGAGAGTACAAGGCCTTGAGCTCAAGTCCCAGTACATCCACACAGACAACACAAGCATACACACACACACACACACACACACACACACACACACACACACACACACACACAGAAATTGAAGATAAAAACAAAAGCCAGGCACCAGTGGCTCACACCTGTAATCCTCGCTACTCAGGAGGCTGAGCTCTGGGGACTGTGGTTTGAAGCCAGCCTGGGCAGAAAAGTTTGTGAGATTTGTATCTCCAATTAACCACCAGAAAACTGGAAGTGATGCTATGGCTCAAAGTGATAGAGCACTAGCCTTGAGCAAAAGAACTCCATGCCCTGAGTTCAAACCCCACAACCAACAATAACAAAAATAGAGTAAAAGCTAAAAAAATAAAAGACACTATCAGAGGAATGCCCTGCAAATTGGCACCATCAATAATGTCTGAACAACAGTTGTTATCCTGGACCACTTATGGCTCTGTGAACCATAACCACATCATTTGACAAGATTGAATACTCACTAGTTTCTAGATATGTATTTCACAGGCCAATAAAAAGGCAACAAAAGTTAAAACAAATTTCTAGCTTTTAATGTAAATGCTTTTAAGTAAAATTATAAAACTAACTCACCTGTATTTCCTAAGCATTGTTTTCATATATTTTTATTGTAATTAATAGAAGGGTTACATGATATTTGCCAGATAGATGATGCATTAATTCCTATACATTGATACCCTTTCATATGTCTTGGTCCCCATTTCCCTCCCGCTCATCCCCACCCCTCATCTTGTTTCCCCCCGTTCCCTATCCAGTTTCAAATAACCAAATACAAATATATCCAATATATCAGGTAAAAAAGTAAGATAGCATAACAATATGAGATAACCAAGGGACAGCAAAAGAGATGAGAGATAACATAGTACCTTAAGAACAACAATCATTCATTATATGGCTTATGTTTACATCATATTTTAAATGACAAGTTTAACAAACAAGTGTTCAAGGAGGGAATCTCTAATTACAATCACTGGGACTTAGTATTTAGAACTTAATCAAAATTAGACTAAGGGTTTGTATGTCATAGAAACATATTAATTTATGAAATAAAACATTGTCTATAGAGTCATAGGTTTTTATGTTTATATAGTTATGTTGTATTTCCATTACCATGTCCATAGCTTTGGGTATGCAGTTATTGAGTCCTCGCTCTTGTACTCTTTGGATTTAATAGCCGCATATTAAGGATACCATGCGCCTTTTGTTCCTTAGGTCTTGACTTGTCTCACTCAACATGATTTGCTCTAGATTCATCCACTTCCCTGCAAATGCCATTATTTTATCTTGTCTGTTGGCTATGTAGAATTCCATTGTGTATATATACCACATTTTCTGTATCCATTCATCTGCAGTAGGGCATCTGGATTGTTTCCATCGCCTGGCTATTGTGAATAGTGCAGAGATGAACATAGTTGAGCAGGTGTCTTTATAATATCCTGGGTCATGGTGTTCAGCCTAGATGCCCAGAAGTGGTATGGCGGGATCATAGGGAAAATCTATTTTCAGTTCTTTAAGGAACCTCCACACTGCTTTCCAGAGTGGCTGAACTAGTCTACATTCCCACCAGCAGTGTAGTAGGGTTCCTTTTTCTCCACAACCCCGCCAGCAACTGTCATTGTCTGAGTTCAAAATTTTGGCCATTCTTGTTGGGGAAAGTGGTATCTTAGGGTTGTTTTTATTTGCATTTTCTTTATGACCATAGATGATGAACATTTTCTCATATGCTTTTCTGCCATTTTAGTGTCTTCTTCTGATAAGTCTCTCTTTAGTTCCCTTGCTCATTTAATGAATGGTTTATTGGGTTTTCGGGGGATTCGTTTCTTGAGTTCTTGGTGAATATCTTTTCCCAGTTGGTTGGCTGTCTCTCTACTTTTGCAACTATGTTTTTATCTGTACAGAAACTTTTTATTTTTAGGTAGTCCCATTTATCGAGTCTCTCTCCAATCTGTTGTAACCCTGGGATTCTGTTCAGGAATCTTTTGCCTGTGCCTATGAGTTCCAGTGTCTCTCCTGTTTTATCATGTAGCAGTTTCACGGTTTCTGGTCTGATGTTGAGGTCTTTGATTCACTTTGAGTTAATGCTTGTGCATGGCAAAAGGCTAGGGTCAATTTTTAATTTTCTGCATATGGCTGCCCAGTTTTGCCAGCACCAATAATTGAATAGACTGTGTTTGTTCCACTGTATATCTTTGGCTCCTTTGTCAAATACAAGTTGACTATAGGTATGTGATTCTCTTTCTGGATCTTCTATTCTGTTCCACTGATCTTCTGGTCTGTTTTTGTGCCAATACCAAGCAGTTTTTGTTATTATGGCTCTATAGTAGAGTTTGAAGTCTGGTATTGTAATACCACCAGCATTGCTCTTTTTGCCTAGAATTGTTTTGGCTATTCTAGGTCTTTTCTTGTTCCATATAAACTTTTGGATTGTAGCTTCTATGTCGGTAAAGAATGTCTTTGGGATTTTGATGGGGATTGCATTGAATTTGTATATCAATTTTGGCAGTATTGCCATTTTCACTATGTTGGTTCTCCCTAGCCATGAGCATGGGATGTCTTCTCATTTCCTAGTGTCCTCTTTAATTTCTTTCATTAGAATTTTATAGTTTTCATTGAATAATTCCTTTACATCTTTGGTTATGTATATTCCTAAGTATTTTATTCTTTTGGGGGCTATTGCGAATGGGATCATTTTCTTGATTTGGCCTTCTGTTTGTGCATTGTTGGTGTACAAGAAGGCTACTGACTTCTGAAGATTGATTTTGTATCCTGCCACTTTGCTAAAGTAGTTTATTAATTCTAGAAGTTTGGGAGTGGAGTTTGTTGGGTCACTCAAGTAGAGGATCATGTCATCTGCGAATAGGGATAGTTTAATTTCTTCTTTCCCTATGTGGATCCCTTTGATGTCCTTTTCTTGCCTTATTGCTCTGGTTAAGGGTTCCAGCACTATATTGAAGAGAAGTGGAGAGAGTGGGCATCCCTCTCTAGTTCCTGATTTTAAGGTGAATGGTTCCAGTCTTTCACCATTTAGTATAATACTGGCTGTTGGTTTTTCATATATGGCTTTCACTATTTTGAGGAATGTACCTCTTATTCCTATTTTTTCTAGTGCTTTCAACATGAATGGATGTTGTATTTTGTCAAATGCCTTCTCCACGTCCAGAGAAATTATCATATGATTCTTATCCTTAACTCTATTGATATGATGTATTACATTGATTGATTTGCGAATGTTAAACCAGCCTTGCATTTGTGGGATGAAGCCCACTTGATCATAGTATATAATTTTTAAAATTTGTTTCTGTATTCTGTTGGCTAATATTTTATTGAGGAGTTTTGCGTCTGTGTTCATTAGAGAGATAGGTCTGTAGTTTTCTGTTTTTGTTGTCTTTCCCTGGTTTGGGGATGAGACTAATATTAGCTTCATAAAATGAGTTTGGTATTGCTCCTTCTGTTTCTATTTCTTGGAAGAGTTTCAAGAGTATAGGTGTTATTTTATCTTTAAATGTCTTGTAGAATTCCGCAGTGAATCGATCTGGACCTGGGCTCTTTTTGGTTGGCATTTCCCTGATTGCTTCCACTATTGCATTGTAAGAAATTGGTTTGTTCAATTTGTTTACCTCATTGTTGTTCAGTGTGGGTAGCCTATATTTATTTAAGAAATCATCCATTTCTTCTGGATTTTCTTGTTTCTTTGAATATAGGCCCTGGTAGTGCCTATTCATTATGGACTGAATTTCTTGGGAATCGGTTGTAATTGTTCCCATGGGGTCTCTAATCTTGTTTATTTGAGTCTCTCCTTTCTTTTTTTTTTTTGATTAATCTTGCCAAGGGTCTGTCTATTTTGTTGACTCTTTCAAAGGACCATCTTTTTGATTTATCAATTTTGTGTATAGTAGATCTTATTTCAGTCTCTGAAATTTCTGATTTTATTTTTGTTATTTCTGTCCTTCTAGTTGTTTTAGAATTAACTTTTTCTTGCTCCTCTAGGTGTTTCAGTTTTTTTAAGGTTATTTACGTGCTCTTCTTCTGTCTTTTTAATATGCGCTCCTAGTGTGATAAATTTGCCTCTTAGAGCTGCCTTTGCTGTGTCCCATAAGTTCCTCTGTGATGTTTCTTGATTGTCATTGCATTCAAGGAAGTTTTTAATTTCATTTCTGATCTGATCTGTTACCTAGGAGTTATTCAGAAGTGTGTTGTTCAGTTTCCGTGTGATTGAATGTTTTTTGACTTTGACTGCATTGTTCAGAATTAGTCTGACTCCACTGTGGTCTGATAGAATGCATGGGATTATATCAGACCTCTTGTATCTGCTTAAGTTTTCTGTATGAACTATTATATGATCTATTTTGGAGTGCTGCTGAGAAAAATGTAAAAAGTTTCGCCGTTGGGTGGAAGACTCCGTGTATATCTGTCAAGCCCAGCTGGGCTATGGTGTCGTTTAAGTCGATGGTGTCTTTGCTTAACTTTTGTTGAGTTGACCTGTCATTTGTTGAGAGTGGTGTATTGAGATCTCCCACGATGATTGTTCTGTAATTCTAAAAGAGTTTGTTTGATGAATTTGGGTGCTCCCGTGTTGGGGGAGTAGATGTTTATAACTGTAATATTATGGGCATGGATTGTACCCTTTGCTAATATATAATGGCCGTCTCTATCTTTATGTACTGATTTTACTGAGAAGTTAATTTTATTGGAGATTAAGATTGCTACTCCTGCTGTTTTGCATGGTGCATTGGAGTGGAAAATTCGTTTCCATCCTTTCACTTGGAATTTGTTTCTGTCTTTGGCAGTGAGGTGGGTCTCTTGGAGGCAACATATGGATGGGTGGTGTTTCTTAATCCAGTCTGTTGCTCTGTGTCTTTTGATTGGATTGTTTAGTCCGTTCACATTTAGGGAGATTATGGAGAAGTGGTCAGTGTCCATTGTCATTATTTATTTTTACTTCTTAGTTTCTTTCTCTCTCTTTTTTCCCCTTTTGTGTTTAGTAAATTATAGATGTTTGCTTCTTGATGGGGGTTCTTGATGTCCTACAATTTGTTCTCAATTAATTAGTATTCTTTGTAACACTGGTTTAGTGTGCACGTATTCATAAAGCTTCTCTTTGGAGTGAAATATTCTTGTTTCTCCCTCAAATGTAAATGCTAGTTTTGCTGGATATATCAGTCTGGGTTGGCAGTTGTTGGTCTTAAGGACATCAGTGATGTTTTTCCAAGCTTTTCTTGCATTTAGAGTTTGCATGGAGAGATCTGCTGTAATTCGAATTTTCTTCCCATTATACTATAGCTCCTTCTTTGTTTTTGCAGCATTTAAGATCAATTCCTTGGTATTCGGGTCTAGTGTCTTTACTATGATATGTCTAGATGAGTTCCTTCTAGGATCTTGCCTGTTTGGAGTCCTGAAACCTTCAATAATGTGAATATTTCCCCTTTTGAAGTTGGGGATGTTCTCTGCTATGATTTTGGTGAATAAAGGTTGCATATCTTTGTCCTGAAATTTGTCCCCCTCCTCAGTTCCTATTATACGAAGATTAGACTTCTTTGCTGCATCTGCCAGTTCCTGAAGCTCTCTCTGGTAGATTCTGACTGATTTTTTCCAAAGTGGTGATTCTCTGTTCCAGCTCTTGTGTTTTATCTTCCATTTCTGATGTTCTATTCTCCATCTCTGTCAATCTGCTGCTTAATGCCTCCATTTTTGCTTGAAGTGTGAACTCTGAGCTGATCATGTCTGCTCTGAGGGTATTAATCTTTTCTTCCATTTCTCTTTTGAATTTGAGGAGCTCTTTGGTGATTTCCTGCTTATGTTCCTGGAACATATGTTTTTGGAGTTCTGTTTTAATCTCTTTAGTCATGACCACAATCATCTCCTTGAATAGGGTCATATTTTGTGTCTCTTCAGGTGTCATTTCTTGGGATGGTGACATCTCTCTCGTCCCTTCGCTCTTGTTTCTTTTTGGGCTTTGCGTGGGACTTTGATTATTTATGTATATCATAATTCGTCTTTGCACTCTCCTCGGCATGGAGAACTGTTGTTGAAGTTCGCTCTGTGGTCAGTAGGTGGCGGTCTTTACTTGGATTGGGACCGGTGGTTCTGGGAATATGTGAATACCTGTGGTTCTCGGCTAAATTGATTTTGCTGCTGACTAGATCAGAGTTTGAAGTTTTTGCAGGTGTTCTGGCCTGTTCCCAGAGGCTGTGTGCTGCTGCACGACTAGCTCTCAGCCTAACCAGTGGCCTCACAGTGGGCCGTGGGATGGATCTGCAAGCTTCAGTCTCAGCGTGCTGGGCGGATTGTTGGTTTTCCTGTGCTGCTTCTAGGAGCGGGTCCCCGGCCAAGGGTCTGGGGTTTGGGAGTTTCCAAGGGCTCTCAGCAGGACCAGCAGGTGTCTGCTCTGTTCCCAGGGTGGGGAACAGAGGACGTGGACTCCAAGGGCAGAGCCTGGCCTTTCTGATTCTCAAAAGGCGAGCGTGGCTGCTGGTCGGCCCTTCACTTCCCTGCTGCTTTGTCAGAGAGTCTGTGACCGTTTGGGGCCCATCAGTGTTGTCTTGCTCAGGATTCCCAGCTGGAGGATGCCCGGCTCAAGATTTGAGGGGGACAGATGCTGGCTCCTGTATTCCCGCACACCCCACCTGCTGTTGTAAGGCAGGGTCTCAGCGCCCCCCACTCTCCAGACCCAGTGGCCCGGGAGAGGAACCTGTTGGGTGGGTGGGAGCTGGGACAGCTCCGCCTCCCTTGGTGGGGTGCTGGGTCTTAGCCTAGCCCACCTGTTGGACTCTAGTCAGATGCCTGGGAGAGGAACCTGGTGGGCAGGTGGTAGAGGGACAGCTCCGCCTCCCTTGATGGAGTACTGGGTCTTAGGTAGCCTGCCTGTCAGTCGCCAGTCAATGGCCTGGGGGAGGGGGTTGTTGAGGGAAGGGACAGGATTCTAATTCCTTTCCCCCCTGCTCCTGCCGGCCTTTCTCGGGCGGGGTGGAGGGGTCTGAGTTAAGTTCTATTGCTTGGCACCGGCTCTGCTTTCCTGATGGGTTTGGGGACCCACTGTGCTACTCATGCCTCTGCGTTCCATCTGTGGGTGCTCCACGGTGTTGGGGAGTTTTTCACTCCCCTTGGGTCTCCTCTGCCGCCTGTGTTCCGCTGCTTGCTGTTCTGGTTCCACGTCTGGGTTCCGCTGCTTCTGCGCTCGCTGGCCCAGTCCTATGCTGGTTTCTGCAGCCGTCGGGGCTGGTTGGGCAGGTGTCCTCCGCCCGCCGCCGCGATGCCCGCCGCCGCTTTTCGAGGCTCAATGCCGGCGGTGAGGGGTGGGGGAGGGGTCCTTGCATTCCGAATTCTTTGAGAAAGTTGGATGTAAGCTTTATCTGGATTTCTTTTCCAGTTTGAGTCCTTCTCCATTGCTTTTTGAGTTTGTTGTTGTGGATTTCTTAAGGTAGTTGGCTCATGGGACTCCCTGGTTCTCTCTTTTTGTGAGAGAGAGCTAGGCAGCATCCCTATTGTCTCAGCGCCATCTTCCACTCAGGATCCTTTTTCCCTAAGCAATTTTTTTAACCAATAAAAATGTAGATTAGGGCTGGTCCAAGGAGCACACAGCTATAATCCAAAAACACTTGACAAGACAGAAATTGAGGACAGGTTCTGCATTTTAAAGCCAGCCTAGAAAAACCAGTTTTCTAGACCCTATCTGAAAAAATCATGGAAAACCAAAAGGGCAGAGAACATGCCTCAAGCAATAGAGCTGAGTTCATAGCCCTAGTATACCTACCCAAATCAAAATAAAACAAAACTGAAAAGAGAGCAGATATAGAGAAAAATAAAATAGAATATATTTTATGGGATTTAAGGCATTAGTCTTTCACTCATTTTGGTGGGCACATATCGAGTAGCAGGGTTAAGTATTGCTAACCACAACTAGAGAATGTGCGATGACACAGTGCAACAGAATCCTGGAGCAGTAGAGAGGAGAAAGACAAAGAGATATATAGAAGCAACAGGGACCATGAGACCTAAGACTCACCAGCTCTTGAATACTGAGTTCCCACCAGCAAGCATATTTGGGTTCACACAGGGACAGTTATCATAGGTGTGGAGAGAAAACAAACCTGTCAATCTATGGTGTTATGACAATGGTCATCTTGGAACAGGGTTTGTGTACATACTGGTTCCTTTATTGTTTTGAGAGTAAAGACTGCAATGCAAGCAAAATTCAAATATATGTTCCACTTTAGCTTTCAAGGTCTAGCTCTCATTCCTTCCAGCACTAAGGAAAAAAGTGTTACTGTTGTGCCCAGAGGAGTGGTCCCCCAAAAGAAGACCACCGAGATAGAGGCACCCGAAATGCAGAAGCAAGGTTTATTGCGGGATACAAGCCAGGCAAGGAACTCGTCCGCAGGCACTCAACAGCAAGGCTGGGAGGAGTCGTTAATTAGGGTTTACACAGTCTTTTTAAGGGTAAAAGTCATACCCATCAGGTGGTTGAGTGAGATAAGATAGGAATTAGGGAGCTTCCCAGGCTGGTGGAAACTGATGGAAAGTTCTCATGCCAGCTGGGTCCCATTCAACTGTCAGAGAGTAGTTTTATGGTTTTTTCAGAAGTTCCTGTTTGTGCAGCCTCTGGGTTTACTGAAGGGGATGGATCTGGGGGGGTCTCTACAGTCCCCCCTGTTGTTGTTCCATAGGAGCCAACCATGGCCCCTATTCTACTAACTCTATGAAATCATTTTAGACTTCTAGTTCCTGTCTCCACCTCTGTAAACCTTCCCTAATCTTGGCCATTGTCTGTTTGACTACCTATGAGTTATCTACATAAAAACAGCACTCCTCACCAAGCGGGGCACAGAGGTCCTTCTGCTGTAGAAATAATAAATCTAGCCCTCTTCTGTTTTGCATAACTACTGCAGCCAGAGAACTAATCAAATCTCCCTTGACAGGAGGGCTCCACCATATGTGCCCGGTGGACTCACATCCCCAGCTAGCACAGTCTGACTTGGGGATCGGGAGTGGGCTGGGCAGACATAGAAGCAGTGAGCTCGGGTCCTATCCCAGGGATTCCAAAGTTCTCCTGCCAGGACTGGTTCCAAGGGAGATGTGGATGGCCATTAACTAGCTCTAGGATTTGTCTTCCTCCCTTTTTGTAGAATGAACATAAGACAATTCTTTCCAGATCCTCCCTTATCCATAAGCTATTCTTCTGTTTTCTCAATTCCTTCCCAAAGGTTTTTTTTTCTCTAACCTTTTTCTCTTCTCTTTACTTGGCTATAGCCCTCATTCACATTTAGCATCTCTCACATCTAAGCTGTTCAGCACTGGATGGCTGCAAAAACCTAGGGGACTTTGAACTTAGTACAGATAGAATATCTCACCACCAAGGGTTTAGCTGTGGGGTGGTGGTGGAATCAGGTAGGACAGGATATGTAGCAGCATCCTCAGCAGCTCCAATGAAATGTCACACCTCCTGCTGGGTCGCCTGCAAATTTCTGCACAGACTGGTTAGAGAAGCTTACCCTAAGGCCTGACTGTGGTGAAGTCTCCCAATAATTTCCTGGTTTCTTTTCCTGGTTGCTTTTACTCATTTTTGCAGGCTGGCACCCCATTGGTTTTTAGATCAATCCTTTAAACAAGGCTAGGATTCTCTAGACAGGTATAGAAGACTTGAACCTGTAGCCCCCCACAAGTGCAGTCTCCACTCTTGCACATCTGTTACTATTCTTTTCCATAACTCTAATTTATCCTGTCTCACTTCCCAAAAATGACTCTGATCCCTTCATCTAAGGGGGTTGATGGGTGAAGATTCATCTATAACTTCTTCAGGCTGACTCAGGGGTGTTGTCTCTATACTTAGCTAGGGAACCTAAAAGCTTAGCCTATTTTATCAAGGGGTTGCCAGGATTACATTTTAGGAGTCAGTGAAGGCCTAAACTGATCAATAGGGACACAGCCTCAGGTCCACAAACTTTCCTGAATTTCCAAATTTTGCTCAGCTAGAGCTTTGAGAAAACATGGGGTTCAGGATTGTAATCTACCCACTTTTACAGATGACTGACAAGTTCCTACCCAGTAGACTTGGACATTAGTAAGGCATGCTTACAAACTATTCTATGACCTCCTGGCTCTTGATTAATTTTGAATGGCCAAGCACAAATGACTATAGGATCTGACACCATCTCTGCCATCCAAGCAGTGGCTTACTGCATCTGTATGCTTTATTTCTTTTGTCCCAGTAGTGTCTCATTCTGGTACCCACACGAGTCTTCTGAGTATCCAAGTTCTATTCCACCTCTTTTTCTGGGTTTGGAATTGACATCCCCTTGAGCACCAAGAAGTATTCAGCATTCAAAACTTGTTCAGAAGTCATTGAACTTCTAAAGTGTATCAAGCTACAGAGAAGGGATTTGACATTATCATCCAAATGAAACCGATAAACTTTGGGGATTCTGTATTCATTTGTTTCAAATTCCTGATTTTGAACAGAAAGCCATAATAAAAGGCAGCCATAAGCATATAAGTCTGAACTTGGGGAAGGAGGTTTTCCTATTTTCAATTCAGGTGACATCAAACTCAAGCCACCAACCATCATGTTCACTGAGGCTCATTGACACACTGATTTGATGAAGTCAAAACCCCCAACAATTCCTTGTTCATGATTTAAAGCAAATACATTGTTCTGATGAAGTGATCCATGATTTATGCCAGCCTTGTGTAATGTATACAAGCCCTGGACAACACCTTTCATGACTTTTAAAGCTTCTTCTGAAGTTAAAGGCCTACTGGCTTGAACTGCACTCAGATTTGTTTTAGGATAATAAGGAACCATCACATAAGCCATTGGATCAGACTTACACAAAAACAGGAATATCAGTGGCAGTAACCCAGACTCCTTTTAATTTCTCTGTAAGCTCTGTGATAAGTGGCTGCTCTCTGAATCACCTTAACTTCTGTATCATCATCCACAGAATAGCCCTTTAAAAGAATTGGCTTCCCATTGACTTCAGAGCATACCACAGGGCACTTGCTACTAAGTACCTTCATGGGATCACCATCAAGAAGATCTCGTTCCAGGCTTGTAGTAAGAAGACCACCAGAGTCCATGTATTTTCTCAGTTGAGCTTTCAAGCCTTTCAGCGTCTTCTTAATGGACAGTAAGTGATCCACACTGGGTTATTTAAACATTCAATAATCTTACATTTAAACTCAACACTGTCCTTATACTTGGATTGTAGTGTGACAGTGAGCCTTTCCTCTAAACAGATCTTCTTCAACTGTTCAGTTAGAGATAACTCCAGCTCTTTGCAAACACACGACTCAGTGTTTTCTAAGATGTCATCAATATCACCAATTTTGTCTTGAGAAGTCAGTGATTTTTCCAAAGAAAGATCAAAAACCTTTAGAATGGGGGCTGGGAGTTTGGCCTAGTGGTAGAGTGCTTGCCTAGCATGCATGAAGACCCAGGTTCGATTCCCTGGTACCACATACATAGAAAAAAGCCAGAAGTGGTGCTGAGGCTCAAGTGGTAGAGTTCTAGCCTTGAGAAAGTCCAAGGACAATGCTCAGGCCCTGAGCTCAAGCCAAGGACTGGCAAAGAAATAATTAAAAACAAAACCTTTAGAATGCTCTTGAACCATGCTACAAGATGCTGCAGAGAAGCTTCTGCTTTATTCCTAACACTAGTGAGCTTTTTTCCTTTATCACACTTCCAATCATAAAATTTTCTAAGTATTTCTTCAGAGTTTGTTCCTTCTTTAGCTTGTACATATACTGCTTCTAAAGAAGTAGCTAAATCCTTCAATGTTTTCAAACGTTTCATCTACTTCCAGAATAAAAACATCTACTGTCATGTATAGCTTCTATTGCACTTCATTTCTTTCAGCAATCAAAATATTCCCTTCATCCTCATTATAACAACTTTGAATATTCTTCTGAGCCATGTTGTATTCTGCCCCAATTTTTTTCTAATTCAGTTAAAGAAGTTGGAGTAGTAATGTACCCTTCATTCAACACTTGTATAGCTTCTGAAAGGTCATTTCCAAAACTGATGTTGACACATCTAATTTCTTTCAATATTTCCACTTTAGCTGCCAGAGTTTTCAAATCCATAGTATTCGCTTCCTCTTGCTGTAGCTCCTGAGCAGTCTATTCAACTTTCTATTCTAAAGCCTTGTAACTTTCAAGTAGAACTTCTTTCTCATTTTTAAGTTTTTCATCCTCTTCAATCAGTTTCTGGTCCTGCTTAATTTTTTCCAGACTAACATTAGATCCTAAATTAAAGTTACCAACAGCCAAACTTTCCTTTGGAAATGTTACTTGACTTCCTGAATTATTCTCATCCTGCAAGTCAAAAGGCAGCCTCCCATTTAAATGCCCCTTTGGCCTGCTGAAGTTTGACTGGTTGGATCCGTGCCCCCACAAGGGAATAGTATTCTTGAGATTCCTGAAAGTAAGGTGACTAGGGTTTGATTTCTTTTCCAAACAGACTTGAGAGCTGGGAGGAAGTTTGCATTTTTATGCAAATTCTTTCTTAGCCATTTCTTCCCCAATATCCACACCACCATACTCAGCCTGAGCAATGACTGTTCCATCTTGATGGGTTGCTTTCTCTAGCACTCTGCTGCCTAAATTAGACACCACAGTCTCACAGGGACTCTGGTTTGCCTGGGCTGGCTCAAAACTGCAGCTTTCAGACCAACAAGTCCTTTATAAGGTCATGTTACTCCATTTAGAAGCAACAAGGTGGTCATCATAGAAATAGTCTCTAAGCATGATCTTACCTGGAATTACATCTAAATTACATCTAAATGAGGATTTGCTGTCCCTCTCCAAGGGCCAGCTTGAAAATTGGTATACAAGACCAAGCTGAAATAGCAATTAAGCAATCATTTTGGTAGTCCCAATTTTAAACTCAAATAAGTTTTTCCTTAATGCAAGAACTACAAACATCATCAGTGCACCAAAAGTCTAGACTTAGTTCCCCTCTTTTTTTCTTCTAAATTACATCTAGTTGCAACCCAGTAGCACAAAACCAAATCATAAAGAGATAAACATTTAAACATTTCCCCTAAAAACCCTGTATGAAATACTAATTACATCACCTACAATTTACCATCAGATTTCCAGTCTGCAAGGCACTAAAACTTTAACTCAAGGAAATAAATTCCAAATTCCCTAATGCTTCTGGGATAAACAAGTAGAAAATTCTATTAACCAGTTCCTCTTTAAAATAATGCAATGAACATGTTCACTCACACCCATTCACACACACATTCATACTCAAAGATCTTAAAGTGCACAAAGATCTTAAAGCTGTACATTTTCTGGAAGTTTGTGTCAAGAGAGCTTTGCCAATTTTACTCTTGCAGGTGAGAACCAGGTTCAAAACAAAACTTTTTAGTTGAAATTATTATTTGGTGGAGGTCTTCCAGCACCAAATCTAGCCCACCTGAGCATGACTCTACTCATTTTCCCAATTTTTGTCTAGGCCATCTCACATGACAGTTTACAGGACCAAATTTAAACCTGGGAAACCAAGACTGATGCCTATGTCCTGCCATCAATTGTCTCCAGATTGTTACTTCAGACAGGTTGTTAGGGAAAAGGAAGCTAGAATAGGCTTGCAGCTGCCTTGCTTGCCTCAATTGCATCTGAGTGGGAGAAGCCATACCAGGCTCGAGACCTACCCCAGTGGGGCTGAAGCTTTTTCAAATGTTTAAAGTACACCTAACAAAACAGAAGCAGAGACCTTTAAGTAACCCCAAATTTTGATGGCATGTCTGGCAGCAGTCAGAATGAGGAAGACACCTGGGGCCCTGAAAACTCTCGGGGAGGAGGGCTCTCTTGTGGAGACTTCCATTCTCTGGCAGCTGGCTGGCCAAGGCCATCCTACCTGCAAAATCTGCTATCAGGGAGGGCAAGAGTTTTTCATTTCTGACAAGACTCAGTACCATCTCAGTCCTGGGGAGGATAGAAGAGCAGACAATGACCCATTTTTTCCCTTTATTATTGTTGCTGGCAGTCTTCTGCACATCCTGCCAATGTGCAAGGGTCAGATTTAGGGGAGAAGAGGTTCTGCTCCCCATGTTAAAAGAGTAGAAAAGAAGTAGACTGAAGACAAACACACAACAGGTAACAACCAACAAATTCAAAGAGACTAAGTTCACAGAAAATTCCCGGGACCAAACGGCACCCTTTTTCTCTCACTCGTGAGCTGCCCAAACACACTCCACTCAGTGTGTCAAACCAGACGGACACCTCTTTGGTGCCCTAAGACGGCTTGGAGTTCAAAGGCTCTTTGTGCAGACGGATACCCTTACGGTGCTCCCAGATGGCTTTGAGAAATATAAAATCTCCCCATAATGTAATAGTACAGCACAAACATTTTCCAATTTACTTGATTATAGAGGTGATACCAAGAAATCCAAAGTCTTAAAAGAATGGCCTTTAGAATAGTGCAAGTAGCTGCAGTTTATACAATGGGCTGGAAAACAGCCAACAGGATGTTGAATGATTGCGGTTTGAGTTGGTTCGAGTCAGTGAAACTGTATACCTTATGAACCTGAATAAGAGGAGGAAATTCCAGGAATAAAACAATAAAATATGGCCAGAAACAAGACATGCAGTCAACTGCCTGTTTAACCAAGTGGAAAATCCAATAAACCCCTAGCTGAGTCTTACCTAATGTAATTATAACCAATCATTATCCTGTAACTATGCTTCTGCTTCTGTAACCTGCTTCAGCCACCCATAAATATCCCCCTCTCCCCAGCCTAGGCGCGCAAGTCTCCTAGGAGATCTTGTTGCCCCGGGCGCCCGTGTTCCCAAATAAACCTCTTGCTGATTGCATCCGACGACATGGTCTCGCTATTCCTTGGAAGGGGGCTCCATCTGAAAGACGTCCCGTCGAGTCGGGGGTCTTACATTTGGGGGCTCGTCCGGGATAGGAGACCCCCACCCAGGGACCACCGACCCACCTCCGGGAGGTAAGCTGGCCAGCAAATTTTTGTTGTTTCCTGTATGTCTTGTCTTATGTTAAGAGTATTTCTGGAATCTGTGACTCGGCCGTGTCAATCTGTATCTGGCGGACCCGTGGAGGAGCTGACGAGCTCGTACTCCTGACCGCAGCCCCTGGGAGACGTCCCTGAGGCATCTGGGGTCAGATTTCTGACCCGTCTGGTTTCCCCTTTTGGGGCTTCGCCCCAGTCTGAGGACTCCAGTCCAGCTGGTAAGGGAAACGTCTGGGTTTCTTCCAAACACCGGTTTACTTTCGGTTTTGGAACGAAGCCACTTTGTGAAGTTTTTTGTCTGTTGTGTATTTTTGTTTCTTGTTTTAATTGTGACGGGACTGAAACTGACTACTAACATGGGACAGACTGTGACAACCCTTCTAAGTTTAACTTTACAGCATTGGAAGGATGTGCAGACAGTGGCCAGCAATCTGTCAGTGGAAGTTCGCAAAAACAGATGGATGACTTTCTGTTCTTCTGAGTGGCCAACTTTTGAAGTCGGCTGGCCAGTAGATGGCACTTTTGACATGTCTGTTATTTTACAGGTCAAATCTAAAATAATGGAACCTGGACCCCATGGCCATCCGGACCAGGTCCCCTATATTGTCACCTGGGAGGGCTTAGTTTCTGACCCTCTCCCTTGGGTAAAGCCTTTTCTTACCGGACTCACGTCTGCTATAACCCCTTCTGCACCTATCCTATCCTCTCCCCCTTCCCCTTCCCTACCTCCTCCTCCTCCTCTTCCTCCTATTTCACAGTCCTCTCTATACCCAACCCTCGTTTCTGAAGAACAAAAGAAACTTGAGAAACAGCCTAAGGTCCTACCTCCAGATGAGGGAATTTTAATGGACCTCATGACAGAGGAACCTCCTCCCTACCGAGGGCAGAGACCTCCTCCTCGGGAAGTGGAAGAGGAACTCCCGCAAGTTCCCCCACCCAGGGACCCTATCCATTCCCCTGTGGCAGGAAGATTGAGGGGGCGCCGCGACCTTCAGACCGATCAGGTGTCCTCGTCTTCCCAGGCATTCCCCTTGAGGGTGGGCTCCAATAATCAGTTGCAATACTGGCCTTTTTCTGCCTCAGATTTGTACAATTGGAAAAATAACAACCCCCCCTTCAGTCAGGATCCCTCCAGACTGACCTTACTGATTGAGTCCATTCTAGTGACCCACCAACCCACCTGGGATGATTGCCAACAGTTGTTACAGGCTTTGCTATCCTCGGAAGAAAGGCAGCGTGTCTTTCTAGAAGCACGAAAGAATGTTCCAGGTGATAATGGATGTCCCACTCAACTGCCTAATGAGATAAATGCTGCTTTTCCCTTAGAACGTCCAAACTGGGATTTTACTACTATTGAAGGTGGGAACCATCTAGTTCTTTATCGCCGGTTGCTTATTGCGGGTCTCCATGGGGCTTCCAGACGCCCCACTAATCTGGCTCAGGTTAAGCAAGTGACTCAAAAGAGTGAGGAGTCTCCCGCGGCTTTCTTAGAACGCCTAAAAGAAGCATATCGAGTATATACTCCATATGACCCTGAGGACCCGGCCTCTAATGTAGCTATGTCTTTCATTTGGCAGTCTGCTCCAGATATCAGAAAGAAATTAGAAAGGCATGATAATTTGCAAAACATGTCGCTTCAGGAACTTCTCAGGGAAGCTGAGCGTATCTACAATAAGCGGGAGACTCAGGAAGAAAGAGATGATAGGTTGAGGAAAGAAGCAGAGGAACGAGAGGAGCGGCTGAAAAAGGAAGCGGAAGAGAGGGAGAATGCCCGGGAACGCAGGAGAAATAAAGAAATGAGTAAATTATTGGCCACCGTAGTGACAGGACAGCGACAGGTTAGACAGGGAGGAGACGGGAAAGGCCCTCGTAAGGTTGAAAAGGACCAATGTGCCTACTGCAAAGAAAAAGGACACTGGGTTCGCGACTGCCCTAAGAAGCCCAAAGAATTTCGCAGACCTAAACCTCAGAAATCCCTCTTGACCCTAGATGATTAGGGAAGTCCAGGCCAGGAGCCCCCCCCTGAGCCTAGGATAACATTGACTGTAGGGGGGCAGCCGGTGACCTTTCTAGTAGACACCGGAGCCCAGCATTCCGTGCTGACTCATTCTCCTGGCCCGCTAAGTGAGAGATCTGCGTGGGTGCAAGGAGCCACTGGAGGGAAGAGGTACCGGTGGACAACTGACCGGAAGATTCAATTAGCAACGGGTAAGGTAACCCACTCATTCTTGCATGTTCCTGATTGCCCGTATCCTCTCCTTGGAAGAGACTTGCTGGCAAAACTAAAAGCCCAAATTCACTTTGAGGGAAATGGCGCCCGTATTACTGGCCCCCACGGGCAGCCTTTGTTTGTTCTCACCCTCAATGTGGAAGATGAATACAGGATATATGAAAAGGAAAGGACCGAGGAGATTCCTGCCTCTTGGCTACGAGCTTTTCCCCAAGCGTGGGCAGAAACAGGAGGAATGGGGTTGGCTAAGCATCAAGCGCCCATTATTATTACGCTTAAGGCTGAAGCTATCCCCATTTCCATAAAGCAATATCCAATGTCACAGGAAGCCAGACTGGGGATACGGCCCCATATTCAGAGACTGTTAGATCAGGGGATACTGGTGCCTTGCCAGTCCCCATGGAATACTCCTCTACTGCCTGTGAAGAAACCTGGGACTAATGATTACCGGCCAGTGCAGGATCTAAGGGAAGTTAATAAGAGAGTAGAAGACATTCACCCCACTGTGCCAAATCCTTATAACTTGCTAAGTGGCTTGCCTCCAACCCACAATTGGTACACTGTGCTGGATTTAAAGGATGCCTTCTTTTGTCTGAAATTGCATCCTAGTAGCCAGCCTCTCTTTGCCTTTGAGTGGAAAGACCCCGAGTTGGGAATCTCAGGGCAATTAACCTGGACTAGACTCCCCCAGGGGTTCAAAAACAGCCCTACTTTATTTGATGAAGCATTGCACCGAGATTTGGCCAGCTTCCAGGTGCAGAACCCTGACTTAATACTCCTTCAGTAAGTGGATGACCTCCTGCTAGCAGCAAGGACCGAGCAGGACTGTGAGTTTGGAACTAAGAGACTTTTACAGACTTTGGGGGATCTAGGATACCGGGCCTCTGCCAAAAAGGCCCAACTCTGCTCAAAGCAGGTGACTTATCTTGGATACCTGGTAAAGGATGGGCAGAGGTGGCTAACAAAAGCACGAAAACAGGCTATTATGAATATCCCTGTTCCAAAGGGACCGAAACAACTAAGAGAGTTTCTAGGCACTGCTGGATTCTGCCGGTTATGGATTCCAGCTTTGCCGAATTAGCTGCTCCACTGTACTCACTCACTAAAACAGGGACCCTGTACACATGGGAACAGGAACAGCAATTGGCATTTGAAAAAGTAAAAGAAGCCTTATTACAGGCCCCTGCCTTAGGCCTGCCTGATTTAACTAAACCCTTTGAATTATTCGTGGATGAAAAACAGGGATATGCTAAAGGAGTTTTGACTCAGAAATTAGGCCCTTGGAGACGGCCGGTGGCCTACCTCTCAAAGAAACTAGACCCAGTGGCCTCTGGATGGCCACCATGCCTCCGGATGGTGGCAGCCATTGCCACCCTCATTAAAGACTCTAATAAATTAACTATGGGCCAACCAATAATTATATTGGCCTCACACGCCGTGGAAGCCATAATAAGGCAACCTCCTGATCGGTGGCTCTCCAATGCCCGAATGACCCATTATCAGGCCATGCTCCTGGATAAGGAGCGAATCCGGTTTGGACCGGTGACCACCTTAAATCCAGCCACTTTACTACCCCAGCCCGGGGAAGTAGAACCCCATGATTGCTTGAAGATTCTTGCAGAAGTACACGGGACTCGGCCTGACTTGACAGATCGTCCCCTCCAGAATGCGGACTTCAATTGGTTCACGGACGGCAGCAGCTTCCTGGAAAACGGGGAACGAAGAGCAGGGGCGGCTGTTACCACTGAGAATGAGGTAATTTGGGCTGAAGGACTACCCCCTGGAACATCGGCTCAGAAAGCAGAACTTATTGCCCTGACAAAGGCTCTAGAGATGGCAGAAGGTAAGAGAGTCAATGTCTACACTGATAGTCGATATGCCTTTGCTACTGCCCACATACATGGAGAAATTTATAAAAGAAGAGGCCTATTGACCTCAGAAGGAAAAGACATTAAAAATAAGGCAGAAATTGTAGCCCTGTTGACTGCAATATTTTTACTAAAAAGACTGAGCATTATACATTGCCTGGGCCACCAAAAAGGGGAGTCGATGGAAGCACGAGGCAATCGTCTGGCAGACCGAGCGGCTCGGGAAGCTGCACTTCAGAGAATACCAAGAGTGCCAGCCCTCCCAATGATAGAGAAGCCTCACCGTAGTCTTCCCCCACTCCCATACACTCCAGAGGATATTGAGTGTCTTAAGAAAATGGGGGCGGCCTATGACTCCAAACAAGGACAATGGACTTTTAATGGAAAAACAGTTTGGCCCAAAAAGTGGACTTTTAAATTCATTCTTGATCTCCACTCTTTAACTCATTTAAGTAAAAATAAAATGAAGACTCTTATAGAGCGGCAGGAAAACTTTGGCCACTTCTTGGGAAAGGAAGAGGCTTTGCAACAAGTGGTTGCCCAGTGCCCAGCGTGTGCTAGGGTGAATGCAGGACGGACTAAAATTGGACTTGGAACTAGAATGAGAGGGCACCGACCAGGCGTACATTGGGAGATTGATTTCACAGAAATTAAACCGGGACAATATGGCTATAAATATCTCCTAGTATTTGTAGATACCTTCTCTGGATGGGTAGAGGCGTACCCCACCAAATATGAAACGGCCAGAGTAGTAACCAAAAAACTACTGGAAGAAATTTTTCCCAGGTATGGTATGCCTCAAGTACTAGGAACGGACAATGGGCCAGCATTTGTCTCCAAGGTAAGTCAGTTGGTGGCCAAGTTATTGGGAATTGATTGGAAATTGCATTGTGCCTACAGACCCCAAAGTTCAGGACAGGTAGAAAGAATGAATAGAACAATTAAGGAGACCTTGACCAAATTAGCACTGGCAACCGGCGTAAAGGATTGGGTGAGCCTACTCCCTCTGGCCTTATACAGAGCCCGCAATACCCCTGGCCCTCATGGATTAACTCCCTTTGAAATCATGTATGGAGCGCCCCCTCCCCTCGTGAACTTCCTCCACCCTTATGTTGCTGATTATGCTAATAGCCTTTCTTTACAAGCTCATTTGCAGGCTCTTCAGATTGTTCAAAAGGAGGTTTGGAGACCACTGGCAGCAGCGTATCGGGAGCAACAGGATAAACCTATAGTCCCACATTCTTATAAGATTGGGGACTCCGTATGGGTGCGTCGACACCAAACTAAAAATCTGGAACCACGTTGGAAGGGACCATATACAGTCCTGCTGACAACTCCCACCGCTCTCAAAGTGGACGGAATTGCCGCCTGGATCCACGCTTCACACGTTAAAGCAGCTCTTCAGGATCAGGGTAACCCTGTTGACCAGGCCTCAGAATGGAAACTGCAGCGTACTCCAAACCCCTTAAAGATAAGACTTTCTCGGCTATAGTTTTCTGTTGCCTAATACCCTCCCTTTTTGCATTTAATAGCCCACATACCCCTAAGACTCTTACTTGGCAGGTTATCTCCCAAACGGGGGACATTATCTGGTCAACAACTGAGACACATGCCATCTTCACCTGGTGGCCACCCCTGAACCCCCGAATATGTGATTTAGTTGCAGGCCTCCAGGAATGGGACATCCCAAATTATACTTGGAAAAATAGACCGAAAGTTGAGAACTTGGGCATACCCTCTCAAGGAGCTGGGATTGTGAACTTGCCCTTTGTACCCATTCAAACAGCCAATATTGCGAGTTCCCCTGGGTGTAGGACGGCAGTCGCTTATAAAGCACTGAAACAAACCCCCTTCTATGCATGCCCAGGGAGTGGAAGGGATGCAGGGGCAAGGTACCGATGTGGAGGGACTGAGGCCAAATTCTGTGCGGCATGGGGATGTGAGACTTCAGGAGATGTATATTGGAAGCCCAGGTCTGCACAAAGTCTTGTGACTATTTCCCACACTAGGGACAAGAATGCGCTTAATATCTCTTTCACCTCAGCAGGAAAACGATACACCCAATGGATGGAGGGAAGAGAATGGGGTGTTTTGTTTTACCTGTTTGGGACAGATCCAGGCTTTACGTTTTGGATACAACTCCGGATTGAGTCGACCCCCCTTTCGATAGGGCCAAATCTTGTACTATCAGATCAAAAAGCCCCTGGCCACTCATTTGTCCCCAGAGAGCCCTTTGAACCTTCAGTCTCCCCTTCAACGTTTTTAACTCTTTCATCCTCCCAATTAGGGACTAGCAATAGACTCATTGAGTTAATTAAAGGGGCTCATAAGGCCCTCAATTATTCTAATCCTGACCAAGCCAGAGACTGCTGGCTTTGCTTAGTCTCAAATCCCCCTTATTATGAGGGACTGGCTCTAGTTGCCAATTTCTCCAATCATACTGATGCACCTACTCACTGCCAATCTACCCCTAATTATAAATTAACCCTCCCAGAAGTATCAGGAAGAGGGATATGTCTTGGTCAGGTACCCAGGTCCCATCAGGAACTTTGTAATCAAACCTTAGCTCTGGGCAAGGGTTCTTATTACCTCGCGGCCCCCAATGGGACCTATTGGGCATGCAGCACTGGCTTGACTCCCTGTGTACAATCTAGAGTTTTAGATAAGACCTCAGACTATTGTGTTTTGGTTCAATTATGGCCTAGAATTATCTATCATAGTTCAGAAACTATCCTAGACTTATATGAAAATAAAAAGAGGTACTCAAGAGAACCTATTACCTTAACCCTGGCCTTACTGCTGGGAGTAGGAGGGGTGGCTGCTGGAATTGGTACTGGAACCACTGCCCTGCTCCGCAATGATAAACTCATGGACTTACAGACCGCCATGCATGCTGACCTAAAAGCCATTGAAAAATCTATTACAGCTCTAGAAAATTCTTTAACATCCCTCTCTGAAGTAGTACTACAGAACCGAAGGGGGCTAGATTTATTATTCTTAAAGGATGGCGGATTATGTGCCACCTTAAAAGAGGAATGTTGTTTTTACGCTGACCAAACGGGAATTGTCCGGGAAACCATGGGCAAACTTAGGGAGCGGTTGACAGAAAGAGAGAAAGAATTCCGCTCTCAGCAAGGATGGTTTGAAAACTGGTTTAATCAATCCCCCTGGTTTGCAACTCTGTTATCCACTATAGCAGGACCACTCATTATACTCATTCTAATTCTCACCTTGGGTCCCTGTATCCTAAATAGACTAGTCCAATTTGTAAAGGAATTTTTTTATGTTTCACCATTAGAAAAGACTGACATTGAAAAAGCAGCCACTCTTAGCTCCCTGAAGCACTTGGTAATCAATATTGTTCTTTTTTTTGCCAGTCTTGGAGAGTGAACTCAGGGCCTGAACACTGTTCTTGGGCTTTTCTCAAGGCTATTGTTCTACCCTTTGAGCCATAGCACCACTTCCACCTTTTCTATATATGTGGTACCTAGGAATTGAACCTAGATCTTCATGCATGCTAGGCAGGAACTCAATCACTAGGCCACACTCCTGGTCCTTCAGTGTTGCTCTTTGCAGCTCTCCTTTGCAGATATTTAAGCAGTTAGGCGCTCACTCTTCAAGTGAGAGACAATGAATGTTAACTGCACATATCAGAGCTACCATCGGCTACCTTGAAGTTTACTTGTGTGATATCTTGTATTGTTCATGAAAAGTTCAGATTAGGAAAACAGTGCCTATCATACGTAAGTCACATAAGTCTCCTGGCTTCATGCACCTTATTTAATTCTCTCAGTTAAAAAAGAAAAACAAATCCTAAAGACATGCTGTTCAGATTTCATAATTTTTATACTCCATTAACCAATTAAGTTATTAGGTTTCTAACAAATAAAATTTTATTTAACATATATTTATCTTAATTTCACTTACATGTGCTATAAAAACTGCATTGTATGCAAAGGCTGAAATGTGCCAAATAGTTGTGAAAGTAAACTGCAACCAAGATTTCTTTAAAAACAAAAACAAAAAAGACCCAGACTAAGTTGAAGTCTGCAGGGACTGTGCTGGGCTCTCCTGTAGCAGCTTAGTTGTAATCTCCTGCAGAGATGTGTAGTTGAAGAAAATTTAATCTTTTAGTCCATTGTGGATTCAGGTTTGGATGCTTAATCTGAAATGGAAATGTCACTTGAGGAGCTGTAGTCTTCTTCAGGGATGGAGAATATTTAGCCTCAGTAGTGGTTATAGAAGTTGTAGAAAGCAGTAAGCCCATTGGTTGAAATGTGACCTTGACTGTCATTAGACTCTGGGTTAGAGCCGGAGCGGTGATGGAAAATGGGGCGTGGGATGTAAACTTCAGTGGTTAGACACATGAGCTCTGATTCAACCAGTGGTTTGAGTTAAATAGCCAATCAGGTAATTGTACTTCCCCTATAAAAGTTATGTAAAGTTCTTGCTCAGGGCCTTTCCAGCATTGCCGGCTGCTGGTACACAGAGGCCGGAGTCTAGACTCGTAAATGAAAGACCCTTGCTTTTTAGCTTTGACTGTGACCTCTGGTGGTCTTTTTGGGGTTCTAGGAATTCGGGTACAACATTTGATGCATGGGCCGGGAACCCCCAAGTCCACTCAGACGCCTAGTCAAGGGGTCGTGGAAAAACTGCGGTAAATAGGCCGGCTTCATTTGTCTCTGTGTATTGTGTTTTATCTGATAATCTGTTAACCTGGGTTGCCTATAGGTTCTGTATCTGGGTCAACGAAGTATCCTGGCAGACACCTATAGGATTGTTGATGGGGCCAGTGGGAGACGTCCCTTGTGCCCTTCTGGGGAACTATTGTTAGGACGGCTGTACTGCGACCATCCCTCTGTCTGATAGTTCCATCCAGGCTGTATTGGGGAACTGCTGTTAGGTCAGTCGTATTACGATCACCCCTCTGTTTATCCATTCCCTTCTGGTTATTGGTTTAAGCGCGCATAAGTTGTTTTTGTTGTTCGTTTGTTTTTTTGTATTTCTGTTTGTTTTTTTTTATTTGGATATCTTCCTCTGAGATGGGTACTACTCTGCTTGCTCTTCTAATAATGAATTTTAAGGATGTTAGAAGCAGAGGTTTTGATTTGAGTAAAAACAAACTAATTACTCTTTGTAATTCGAAATGGCCGACCTTTGATGTTGGATGGCCCCCAGAGGGCACTTTTAGCCTCTCCATAATTCGGAAGGTAAGGGAGAAGATACCAGAACAGTCTGGCTACTTTGATCAGATTCCTTATATTCTTGTTTGGCAAGATTGGGTAAAAAATCCCCCTGCCTGGTTATCCTCCTTTCTTCTCTCCACAAGCAACGTCTTGGCCCTGCGCCAGGCTGATGCCTCTTGACCCAAGCCCTCAGCTCCTTTTCACCCAATCCTGGCTGATAGTACAGACCCCCTTCTCCTTGAACCCCCTCCATATTTTCCTCCTCCTTCCAATCCACAATTTTCTATGTCAACAGGAGAAGTAGAGGTTTCTTCCTCGGGCGAGGTGGAGGTGAAAGTGGCTTCCCCAAATGCCACTGAAGGCCCAGCGGGTAGGACACGGGGACATACTCAACGAGCAGCAAGCCCGCGTTTTCCTGATTCCACGATGGCCCTCCCACTGCGTGAAATTGGTTTTCCAGATGATACTAGGCATCCTAGGTTCCAGTATTGGCCTTTTTCCACCAGTGACCTCTACAACTGGAAAACCCACAGTGCTTGTTTTTCTGATAACCCTAAAGTTTTGATTTCTCTTCTAGAAAGTGTTATGTTCACTCATCAGCCCACGTGGGATGATTGTCAGCAGCTCCTCCGAATCATGTTTACTACGGAGGAGAGGGAAAGGATCCAAGTGGAGGCCAGGAAATTGGTCCCTGGCGACGATGGGCAGCCCACTGTTAATCCAGATTAGATTAATGATACTTTTCCCTTAACTAGATCTCCCCAGGATAAATGGGATTACAACACAGCAGAAGGTAGGGGAAGGCTACGGGTGTATCGCCAGACTCTCATGGCGGGTCTCCAGACTGCCGCTCGCAAGCCCACTAATTTGGCTAAGGTATATTTGGTTCTTCAAGGTAAAACAGAAACTCCTTCTGAGTATTTAGAGAGATTAATGGAAGCCTTTAGACGGTTTATCCCAATGGACCCTGAAGCCCCTGAAAATCAGGCAGCTGTAGTTATGTCTTTTGTTAACCAGGCAGCTTCAGATATTAAGAGGAAGCTAGAGAAATTAGAGGACTTAGAAGGAAAAAGTATCCAAGATTTACTCAGGATTGCTCAGAAAGTTTTAATAACAGGGATGCTCCAGAGGAGAAACAGCTGAGAGCAACACAGAGAATGATTAAAGTATTGGCTGCTGTAGTTCAACAGGGAAGATCATCACAAAGAGGTTCATGTGGCCCACAATCTTTGAGGCCTCCAGGTCAAGATTTGAGCAAAGATCAATATGCTTACTGCAAAGAATTTGGTCATTGGGCTAGGGAATTCCCGAAAAGAAAAAAGAGCAGATTGGACCAGTGGCAATGAAAAACTTCTGTGTTAGTCACTCATGACACGGAAGACTAGGGGAGACGGGGTTTGGATCCCCTCCCTGAACCTAGGGTAACTTTGCAGGTGGAGGGGACTCCTGTCCAGTTTTTAGTGGACACAGGTGCTCAGCATTCGGTCCTTATTAAGCCTCAAGGAAAACTCTCCACAGCTACATCATGGGTGCAGGGGGCTACAGGAATAAAGAAATATTCTTGGACAACTCAAAGGACAGTGGACCTGGGAGCTGGTAAGGTGTCACATTCCTTCCTAGTCATCCCTGAAAGCCCCTACCCCTTATTGGGGAGAGACTTATTAACCAAGTTGGGAGCTCAGATTTACTTCCTGCCAGGCGGACCTAAGGTCACAAACTCCCAGGGGAGGCCACTGACAATATTGACCTTAGCACTGGAAGATGAGTATCGCCTTCATCAGCAGCAGAATCCCCCTGATTCAGGAATTGATGTTTGGCTCAAACAGTTTCCAGAAGTATGGGCAGAAACTGGAGGGATGGGATTAGCTAAGCACCGGCTAGCACTTTATATAGAAATAAAACCTGGGGCCGACCCTGTTCAAGTCCGACAGTATCCTATGTCTTTAGAGGCTCGGGTAGGAATAACTCCTCATATTCACCGCCTCTTAGACCAGGGAGTGTTACGACCTTGCCAGTCAGCCTGGAACACTCCAATACTGCCAGTACGCCAGCTTCACACAGGAGAATATAGGCCAGTGCAGGATTTAAGAGAGGTTAACAAGCAGGTTATGGACATACACCCAACTGTGCCTAATCCTTATACACTCCTGAGTACTCTTGACCCTGAAAAACAGTGGTATACGGTCTTGGATTTAAAAGATGCTTTCTTCAGTTTGCCTTTGGCCCCCAAAAGCCAAGAACTTTTTGCATTTGAATGGACTGACTCAGAAAAGGGCATTAATGGGCAACTGACCTGGACCCAACTGCCACAGGATTTAAAAGTTCACCCACACTATTTGATGAGGCCCTCCATGAGGATCTGAGTACAGACAAAAACACCCCGATTTGGCCCTTTTACAGTATGTTGATGATCTTTTAATAGCGGCACAGACTCTTGAGGGGTGCATCCAGGGGACAAAGGACCTCCTACAGACCTTAGGAAAGCTGGACTATCGAGCCTCGGCTAAGAAAGCACAGATCTGCAAGACTGAGGGAACCTATTTAGGGTACCTACTGAAAGGAGGGCAAAGGTGGCTAACTGCTGCCCACAAAGAGACAGTGCTCTGCATACCCAGACCACAATCACAATGACAGGTGCGGGAATTTGGGGGGACAGCTGGATTTTGCCAGCTGTGGATTCCCGGGTTTGCAGAACTGGCCAAGCCCTTGTACTTGGCTACTAAGGATCAGCAACCTTTTTGCTGGACAGAAGAAGCTGAACAGGCTTTCCAACAAATAAAGACAGCCTTATTGTCTGCCATAGCCTTAGGACTCCCGGATGTTCTTAAACCCTTCCAGTTATTTGTGGATGAGAGTAAAGGGGTAGCTAAAGGAGTTCTGACTCAATATCTGGGTCCCTGGAGATGAGCCATTGCTTATCTATCTAAAAAGCTGGACTCTGTGGCTGCTGGATGGCCTCCCTGCCTCCGAATGATTGCGGCCACGGCACTGATGGTAAAGGATGCAAATAAGTTGACCCTGGGACAGGAGTTACAGATTACAACACCTCCAGCTATTGAGGGCATTCTCAAACAGCCCCCAGACCGATGGCTTAGTAATGCCCAACTCATTCATTATCAAGGACTATTGCTAAACCCTCTCAAGATTCTTTTCCAGCCTCCAATTGCCCTTAACCCAGCCTCGCTACTGCCCGATCCAGACCTGGAAGCCCCACTTCATGATTGTGCTGAGGTTTTCGCCCAAGTGCATGGAGTAATCTGTGAGATAAGCCTCGGCCAGATGTGGAGATTGTCTGGTTCAGCGATGGAAGCAGCTTTATACACCAAGGACAGAGGTATGCAGGGGCTGCAGTAGTCTCAGAAACTGAAATAATCTGGGCTGAGTCCCTGCCTGCAGGAATGTCAGTACAAAGAGCGGAACTGGTGGCTTTAACCCAAGCTTTAAGACTTGGTAAGGATAAAAGACTGACAGTTTATACGGACAGTTGGTATGCTTTTGCCACCGCCCACATACACAGGGCAATATACAGAAAGAGGGGCCTCCTTACAGCAGAAGGAAAGACTATCAAAAATAAGGAGGAAATATTGGCACTCCTGGCTGCTCTTTGGGAACCAAAGAAACTGGCAATAGTCCATTGCCCAGGACACCAGAAACCTGTAGATCTTGTGTCCAGGGGCAATCATCTGGCTGACCAGACTGCCCAGGAGGTGGCTTTTTCTTCAACTACAGCTCTAGCCCTCCAACTCCCAGACCCAGGACCCAGAGTCTTACCATCGATTCCAGGGTATACGGAGTAAGACTTGCAATGGATTGAGAAACTACCTATGGCACAGCTCCTCAGTGGATGGTGGAGAGATTCCAGGAGACACATAGTACTCCCAGAAAAATTAGGGATGAAGGTGCTACAAAAAATTCACCATAGTACTCATCTGGGAGCCAGAAAGATGCAAGATTTAATAAGATAAACTGGACTACGAATTAAGGAGGCAGAATTGATCAGATTATTTCAGGTTGCAGAGTATGTCAGCTAAATAATGTAGGGAGAAACCAGCAAAATTTAGGGGCAAGACAGCAAGGGGACAAGCCAGGAGCCAATTGGGAGGTAGACTTTACTGAAGTAAAACCAGGGAAGTATGGATATAAGTATTTGTTAGTGTTTGTAAATACCTTCTCAGGATGGGTCGAGGCTTTCCCCACTAAAAGGGAAACTGCACAGATAGTGGCTAAGAAGATACTTAAGGACATCTTACCCAGGTATGGCTTTCCAGTAATGATAGGTTCAGACAATGGACCTGCATTTGTCTCAAAGGTAAGTCAGGGACTGGCTTCCATACTTGGGGCAGATTGGAAATTACATTGTGCCTATAGACCCCAAAGGCCAGGACAGGTAGAGAGAATGAATAGAACATTAAAAGAGACGCTGATCAAATTGACCATGGAGACTGGCACAAACTGGGTAGCTCTTCTCCCCTATGCTCTGTTCAGGGTTCAAAACTCCCCTTTTAAATTAGGACTTACCCTCCTATGAAATAATGTTTGGTAGACCTCCCCCTATAATACCCAATCTTAAAGAAAATCTTGTTAGAAGAGGATGGTGATTCTGAATTTTTGTTTTCACTCCAAGCCCTGCAAAGGGCTCACCAAGAAGTCTGGCCCAAGCTGAGGGACCTGTACAAGACAGAACCACCTCTGGTGCCTCATCGCTATGGACCGGGTGATTGGGTACTCGTGAAACGCCACCGGCAAGAAAATCTGGAGCCACGATGGAAAGGACCCTTTCAGGTTATCCTGACAACACCCACCGCCCTCAAGGTAGACGGAGTAGCTTCTTGGATCCATTACACCCACGCCAAGCCAGTGGATCCGTTTCCAGACTTCATAGAACCCTTGTTCAAAACAACTTGGAAGATTGATTGGATCAAAAGTAGCCCTTTAAAAATTAAGTTACGCCGCCAAAATCAATAATAGTTATGGGCAGTATCTGGATAGGGACTTTGTGTGGGTAAATACTCATAGTTGTGCATTTCCACCTAATGGTGTTAAAACGGGAAAGGGAGCAAAGTGAAGGAATTTTTCCCCTTGGTTGATAACCCTGTTTTTTGTTTTAGCTGGACCCTTAGGCCCTTGTGTGATTATGGTATGCAGAGATAGATCCAAGATTGGCTCTAAAAGTGTCATGGGAAAGGGGGGAATGTTGTGCCAAGATTGTTCCATCTTCTGGGAATGATGCCCTCCCCCCTTGCTTAGGGCCCATGTACTTGAACCCCAGGTGGTAACAGCTTGGTTCTCAGTGGTTAGACACCTGAGCTCTGATTCAACCAGTGGTTTGAGTTAAATAGCCAATCAGGTAATTGTACTTCCCCTATAAAAGCTGTGTAAAGTTCTTGCTCAGGGCCTTTCAGCGTTGCCGGCTACGGGTACGCGGAGGCCCGAGTCTAGACTTGTAAATAAACAACCCTTGCTTTTTAGCTTTGACTGTGACCTCTGGTGGTCTTTTTGGGGTTCTAGGAATTTGGGTACAACAGTTTCATTGTCTGTAAATTAGAATCACTGTGAAATGATAAAGCACTGAAAGAATGTCTCTTTTCCCTCTCCTTTGGCTTATGTCTATTTTTCTTTTTTAGAAATCTTGTTCCAATTTAATCACAGAACTGAGCTTTGGAACTTTCCAGGGATGGCATGGAATGCCGTTTTTATACCACATGTGAGTGGTATAGAAAATAAGCATGCTAAATTAAACCCCATTTATGTGTTGAAAACCTAATATCTTTATTATCTGGGTGTAAGAAATATATGAGCTCTCAAAAGTATGACTTTAGGATCCAGTCACTTCTTCCCCTTGTTTAAAGTATGTTCATTGTTATTAAGTAGTTTCTTTGTTGGTTTTCTTTTTCTGGAGGGGGGCAGTCATGGGGCTTGAGCTCAGCCTGTAAACTGTCCCTGAGCACTTCAGCTCATGGCTACTGCCCTACCCTTAAGGCAAGTCACACTTGATCTCTACTCATCTGTTGAAGGGCATTTGGGCTGTTTCCATAACTTGGCTATTGTGAACGCAGAGAACATGAATGTGCAAGTGTCCTTACCATATGCTGACTTGTGATCTTCTGGTTTGTTGCCCCCAAATGATAATCATTTCGTTTCCCAAATGAAGGAATAAAATAAGGTACACAAGGCTAGGAGTCACACAAGTGCTTGGTTTTGTTTTCCTACTTTGGCCAGGGCAACAGAAGACAGCAAGCAAATGATCTCAAATGATCTCTGACATGGGAGGCAATGGCTGCTCTGATATGTGTGAGGCTAGCATCCATTGCTTCTGCATTGCAGAATAAATGCCAGGCTACTCAAATGTCTGGGAGGCAGACGCGCAGTGAGCAAAGTTGATCACCCAGTCCTCCACTGAGCAAAATGGTGTGGCTGCTTTCTCAGTGCCAGTTTTTTCTAATGGTGACACAGGGCACTTCTCTAAGTCAGGCAGAATGTTATTTGTCAAGTATATGGCTCTGAAGTTGTCAATTACTTTGTTCAGTAGGAACCTCTGAGATATAGAAAAGGATATACATTCAAAAACAAAATACATGGCTCCTGATTCTATATGTTTTTCCTTCTTGAATACCTTAAAGAAGAAATGTGGTTTTATTTCATTTCAGTTCAAAAATGGTATGTTGGAGCCAGGTTCAATGGCTCATGCCTATAATCCTAGCTACTCAGGAGGCTGAGATCTGAGGATCAAGGTTCAAAGCCAACCTGGCCACTTTAGTCTCAGGAGACTCTCATCTCCAATTAGTCACCAGAAAACTGAAAGTGGCTGAAAGTGGAGCTGTGGCTCAAGGGGTATGGAGGTAGCCTTGAGCTGAAAAGCTCAGCGATAGCACCCTGGCCCAGAGTCCAAGCCCCAAGGCCAACCAAAAAAGAAAGAAAAAAAAAGAAAAAAAAGGGACGTTGTTTGCCAGACATGGAGGCAAACACCTATATTCTAGCCTTGCTGATGAAGTGTATCCAGGCAATGAGTACAGTAGCCACTGTAGGCTACATACCTAAAACTACATCTCTGTTGTTCAATGTTCTGAAGGATATTATAATGCCAGGTGAAATTGTCCTCTAAACTTTTCTTTATGAAAGACTGTCTACTAGTGAATCAGTAAATTCGGATTCTTAAAATTTGTGTTGGTGGTGGATTGAGATGTAACCCACACTAAGCATCCTGCTTGTGTCAATTACCCTCCTGTGGAGCCTATATATTCTGCTGTGCAAAAATAAAGATTGAGACCTTGATCAGAATACTGTCTTGGTTTCCCTCCTTTCATCTGGTTTGTCTCTCATTCAGTTCTGTTCCTCCTCGAGCTCTAGTTGACTACCCCATGGGCCGGGGTCAAGTGGCGCCCAATGTGGGGCCTGAGGAACGGAAGCCGAGCTGAATCTCGCCTGAGAGGTGCCCACCTCGCTTGGATCGGCACCTACCCGGTGAGTGAAGATCTGCATAACGAGCACTGCAGAGTTGCCTGCCTACGATACAGGTCCTGAAGGTAAGGAAAGCTTCACAATTAAGGGACAAACACTAAGCAGGCATGAGCTATTAATCCGGGCCTTAATGCCTCACTCAAAGCATGAGGAGCACGCATTAAGAAAAAAGATTTGGTAGATTTCTTTGTTTCTGGAAGATCTTTCTCCTTGGTTCCCACAAGAGGGAACCATAGACAAAAACAGATGGCATCGTGTAGGTGACTGTCTTAAAGACTTTTACCGCACTTTCAGCCCCGAAAACGTGCCTGTTCAAGCCTTCTCCTATTGGAACCTCATAAATGAGGTCAAGCAGATGTCTCTTGGGTGGTAAAACATAGTGAAACCTTCCTAAAGGAAAAATGTAAGGGAAGCCAGGCTTCTCTTCAAAAAGAATCTTCCAAAACTTCCCATCCCCCTCCTACCACCTCTCCTTGTCCCTTAGTCTCCAACCCTGTACCCACAGATAGTCGTGGTGCTCAGCCCGATAAGCCAAAATCCATTTATCCTGTTCTTTCGGGTATGGACCTTGGTGATATTGGTGATGATGTTCACTCACCAGAAGAGAAGGCCTCACTGGAGGAAGAGGCAGCCAAATATCATAACTCCGATTGGTCTCCAACAACCTCCCTTTCGACCAAGCCTCCACCTTATAAAACGGCCCCTCCCTTCTACGCTCCTGCGCTTGCCATTGTTAAAGTTACCAGAGAAGCCCAGTCCTTAAAAACTCTTCTTCAAATTAAAAAGGAAAACTCTGATTTGCTTAAACAGCTTCGAGAGCTAGATCTAGAATTAAGTTCCCCATCCAATATCCTGCCCAAAGCCAAGACAAAGGATTGACGGACTCCCCACGCCTTTCCCATAACTAGATCCCAGATAAAATCAGCCAAGAGCCCCCCCTAATGAAACAGAAAACCAAGGAGATAATGAAGGAAAGAACAGGAAGAAGAGGAAAAGGAAGAGAAGGAGCCAGGTAATAAAGAACCAGAAACCTCCGGAGAAGAGGAGCGAGATGATGAAAACCTAAAAATACCATCCCTTAAGATTCAAATATATTAAGGAACTTAAAAGCGCTGTCTCCATGTATGGCCCAGTTGCCCCTTTACTCTCTCTCTTTTAGAATCCATGAGTGAGGACTGGCTTACAACAGATGACTGGGGAATGCTAGCTAAAGCTAAACTTAGTAGAGGCCATTATCTTTCATATAAGGCTGATTATACTGAAAGATGTCAGGACATTGCACATTGCGATGTGACCGCTGGAGGCCCGTCTAAGACATGGACCCTAGACAAATTATTAGGACAAAGCCCCTATGACAACAATGATAAACAAGCCAAATTCCCGCCAGGATTACTTGTTCAGACTCAACATGCCACTCTCCAAGCTTGGAAGAGCCTTCCCTCCCAGGGGTCTGCTGTTTCCTCCATTGCAAAAATTCGCCAGGGGCCTCAGGAACCGTTTCGTGATTTGTGGGATGACTTACCGAGGCTGCAGAACGTTTGATGGGGCATGAGGAGACAGACAATGAACTCATTAGACATCTTGTCTTTGAAAATGCCAATTCTGCCTGTCAGGCCACAATACATCCTCATCACCACAGCAAAACTCTGATTATATCAGACTTTGTACTGATGTTGATCCAACCTCCTATAATATTGGATTGGCTATTGGAGCCGCCTTGAAGGCTAAGACATGTTTTAATTGTAAACAGCCTGGTCATTTTTTAAGAGAGTGCCCGGCCCCTAAGGCAGAGCAGCCTCCCCCTCCATCTCTTTGCCCCGATGCAAACGAGGAAACCATTGGGCCTCGGAATGCCGATCAAACACTGATAATCAGGGAAATCCATTGCCCCCAAAACAGAGAAACTTGATGAGGAGCCCACCTCAGAGCCCCAGAGGCCAACAATGGGATTGAACCCTGGGGCTGTCAGGTTCATCCCCCAATCTCCGGCTCATCTAATGTCATCTCCCTCATATGAGCAACGCCAGGTAGTGCAGGACTGGACCTCTGTGCCACCTCCCAATCAATATTGACTCCTGATTCCAGGACTCAGATCCTTTCCACTGGAATTTTTGGCCCTCTGCTCCCAAACACATTTGGCTTAATTTTGGGACGCAGAGGCTCCACCATCCAGGGTCTTAATATTTCGCCAAGCATTATTGATAATGATTATACTGGGGAAATCAAAATAGTGGCAACTGCTTCTCAAGGACCTATAACTATTTCCCCTGGCCAGAGAATTGCTCAATTGGCATTGCTGCCTCTCATTGCTAATAATCCCAGTCACAAACGTCGGAGAGACCCTCATAATTTTGGTTCCTCAGATACCTCTTGGTTCAGGAAATTACACATAAGAGACCTTCATTAAAGTTAAAATTAGATGGAAGGATTTTTGAGGGACTTGTCGATACAGGAGCAGATGCTACTATTATTTTCAATAGGGATTGGCCTTCAGCTTGGCCCCTTAACCCTTCTATGACTCACTTAAAAGGAATTGGACAGACTTCTAATCCTATTCAAAGTTCTAAAATTATTTTGTGGGAAGATGAGGAAGGAAACAAAGGCACTGTGAAGCCTTATGTGGTCACCGGCCTCCCCGTTAACTATGGGGCAGAGACATTCTTTCTCAGATGGGACTCATTATGTGTAGCCCCAATGAATTAATTACTCAACAGATGCTTAATCAGGGATATCATCCAGGCCAAGGGCCGGGAAAGAATTCTCAGGATCTTACGTCACCCATTCAGGTTGTGCTAAGGCTGATCGCACCGGCATTGGTTATAAAAGTTTTCTTTAGTGGCCATTGACATGCCTGTACTCCATGCAGACAAAATTTCTTGGAAAAAGTCAGAGCCTGTGTGGGTTGATCACTGGCCGCTAACAGTTGAAAAGCTGGACGCAGCCACAGTATTAGTACAGGAACAGTTTGCTGCAGGCCGCATTGAATCTACCACTTCTCCTTGGAATACCCCCATTTTGGTAATAAAAAAGAAATCAGGAAGTGGAGACTTCTTCAAGATCTTAGGTGCTACACCAACTCCAGTGGAGTCTGTGCAGCATGGAGCAGAAAGAGCTTGAATGGCTGCCAGTCCTGAGGTTCGCACCAAAGGTGATCAGGCCTCCTGGAGGTCCCTGGCAGAGACCGGGACATATGTGTGGAATGCTCATAATGCTGGGTGCTGGGATTCTTTTAACACTCTTTTCATTTCTGATAGTTGATGGTATGGCAGTAATATTCTGTGCCAGCTACTGGCCTAAACAATTGATTGAGCGACTAGATGCTCCAGGAACTAAAAGTGCATGCCCAGCTACTCTGGCACAAGACACATCCACAGCAGCCTTGATGACCTCAATGCATTCTACTAATAATAAGACAGAATTAGAAACTAAAACGGAAAATATGATCTTTGAATTAGTAATAAATGTTAGTTTGCCTGAATATGCCTTTAATGCGTCTGCATTACTTGTGTAAATGTTGCAAGTACATAATGAATCATACGGAAAAGGATTAGAAGGGCTAGAGCACCGTGGTGTGCTCTAACTGAACAGCAACAATGGACTCTTGGGTTTCAGGTTTTACAATTCCTGGCACAGATGGTAAACAAAACTAATATTGATTAATGCCAAGCCAGATGACGCCTAACCACTATGTCTGACAAATTAACCATAGCTCCTTAGAAGGGAGGGAAAAGTTTCTTTTTTTTTTTTTTTTGCCAGTCCTGGGCTTGAGCTCAGAGCCTGAGCACTGTCCTTGGACTTTCTCAAGGCTAGAGCTCTACCACTTGAGCCTCAGCACCACTTCTGGCTTTTTTCTATGTATGTGGTACCGAGGAATCGAGCCCGGATCTTCATGCATGCTAGGCAAGCACTTTAACCACTAGGCCAAACTCCCGGCCAAAAGTTTCTTTTTTACTTAGAAAATGTACCCTGTAACCATTCTTAAACATGATTGTAATCTTTTGATCTTATGCCAACTGAAAGAAAATGTTCCTGCTTTGACTGTATATAATCTTACATTCAACAAGTAAAGCTTCGCAGCAGATTTCAAACCTCCCTTGCATTTGTGTCTGTCTGTCATCACCGAATCCATTCCTGACCTGTGAATCCAGACTTGGTCTCCCCGCACTCCCGCTGAGTCGGTCTGCGGCACTTAGGGAAATTAATCAGGCCATGATTCCTATGGGCGCCCTTCAACCTGGCCTTCCTACTCCGGTTGCCATTCCCAAAGGATATTATAAAATTGTTATTGATTTAAAGGATTGCTTTTTCACCATCCCTCTCCATCCGGAGGATCGCCAATACTTTGCATTTAGTCTACCAGTAGTAAATTTTAAAGGCTCTATACCTAAGTTTCAGTGGAAGGTTTTGCCCCAGGGGATGGCCAATAGCCCTACATTATGTCAAAAATTTGTTGCTCAAATTATAGATCCATTTAGATTAAAGGATCCTCTATACATATAATTCATTTTATGGATGATATTCTTCTTGCTGGACCAGATGCTGATTGCCTTCTGCATTTTTCTCAGCAACTCTCAAATGCTCTTACCAACTCAGGTCTTCAAATTGCACCAGGTAAGATTCAGCTGAAACCTCCATATTCATTTTTAGGCTTTGAGCTTTTTGCCAACAAAATATTGTCCCAAAAAATTCAACTTAGGACTGATCATCTTAAAACCTTAAATGATTTCCAAAAACTCTTAGGTGACATCAACTGGCTCCTCCCTTATCTTAAACTGACTACGGGGTGAACTTAAACCTTTGTTTGATATTCTTAGAGGAGATTCTGACCCCCTTTCTAAACGCTCCTTGAATGCTCCTGCTCAAGAAGTCCTCTCCAGTGTAAAGGCAGCCATTTCCAAACAACAAATTACTTTTGTTAATTATGATCTACCCCTACAGTTTATTTGTGCCATCAGCTTTACGCCCACTGGAGTTTTCTGGCAAAAGGGACCCCTTTATTGGGTACACCTACCTGCTGCACCATCTAAAGCCCTTATACCCTATACTACATGGGTAGCTGAAATAATAAAAATAGGGAGAGAACAAAGTAAAAAGATTTTTGTCAAGGACCTGGATAAAATAATATGGCCATATACCCCCTCCCAGATTCAATAGTTAATTCAAAATTATGATAATTGGGCCGTTTCATGCATTTCCTTTTTAGGCACCCTTGATAACCATTATCCCACTGATAAACTTTTTCAGATTTTGCGAGATCATCCCATTACCTTCCCTGTACAGACCTCCCAAAAGCCCCTTCCTGATGCCTCTCTTGTGTTCACAGATGGCTCCTCCAATGTGCAAGCTGCCTTTTCTATTAATGGCAAAATTACTTCCTTAAAATCCCCCTATTGTTCTGCACAGTTCATTGAGTTGTTTGCCGTTTTACAAGTTTTTGCTCAGTTACCTACTTCCTCTTTTAATCTGTGCACTGATAGCACCTATATTGCTCATTCTATACCATTACTTGAAACAGTGCCTTTTATTAAGCCAACTACAAATGCTGCTCCCCTATTTTTCTTAATTCAACAGTATATTCAAACTAGAAGTTGCCCCTTCTTTATAGGCCATATCCGTGCCCACTCTGGTCTCCCTGGACCTTTGACAAAAGGTAATGAAATAATAGACCAAGCTACCCAACTGACACTCCTGGCTGAAAGTGACCCAATTGCCCAAGCCAGAGAGGCTCATTCATTACATCACCTTAATGCCCAGACCCTTCATCTCCTTTTTTAAATCACTAGAGAACAGGCACGGCAAATTGTCAAACAGTGCCAAAATTATGTTACCCTGTTGCCAATACCCCATTTGGGTGTTAATCCCTGAGGATTGGTTCCTAATGAGCTGTGGAAAATGGATGTTACCCATGTCCCTTTTTCTGGTACTCTTAAATATCTTCATGTTACTGCTGATACCGTTAGTGGATTTAGTTTTGCTGCACCACATTCTGGTGAGGCCTCCAAAAATGTTATCGCCCATGTACTTAATTGCATGGCAGTTATGGGAAAGCCTAAGACTATTAAGACCGATAATGGCCCCAGATATACTGGCAAAAATTTTCAACATTTCTGCCACCACATGCAAATAAAACACATCACTGGTATTCCCTATAATCCTCAAGGTGACGGAATTGTTGAATGAGCTCAGCAGACCCTTAAAAATACTTTTCAAGGCTGGGAATTTGGCCTAGTGGTTAAAGTGCTTGCCTAGCATGCACGAAGATTCGGGTTCAATTCCTTCGTACCACATATATAGAAAAAACCGGAAGTGGTGCTGAGGCTCAAGTGGTAGAGTTCTAGCCTTGAGAAAGTCCAAGGACAGTGCTCAGGCCCTGAGCTCAAACCCAGGACTGGCAAAAAAAAATACTTTTCAAAAGTTAAAAGCAGAAACCTTTTATCCCACAAAAGGAACTCCAAATAATATTCTTCATCATGCCCTATTTGTTATTAATTTTTTAATTCTGGATGTTAATGAAAGATCTGCAGCTGATCGCCTTTGGCACCCCCAAACAATTAATAATTTTGCCACTGTTATGTGGAAGGATCCTCTGACATCCCAATGGAAGGGCCCTGACCCAGTGTTGATCTGGGAAAGAGGATCAGCTTGTATATTTGATAATAAAGAAGGCGCAGCTCGTTGGCTTCTAGAATGATTTGTAAAGCCTATTGATAACTCACCTTCTAGGGATAGCTAGCTCCCTGAGAACAAAAACCCTTTCTTCTCTTCTAGAAGATCGTTGAATTGCTGTGGATCCTACAAATGTCAGTCTTGCTGCTGCTGCTGTTATCAGTCATCAGAGGATTCGGACCTCTGCCAGATTAAAAAAAAAAAAAACCTCCTACAAACCCTTTATGGCAGCCCCTGTGATTGCCAAGGGGGAAAAATTAGTAGTATTCCCACTAAATTTATTCAAAATGTGGACTGTGGTATTTTTTTTTTTGGCCAGTCCTGGGCTTGAGCTCAGGGCCTGAGCACTGTCCTTGGGCTTTCCTCAATGCTAGTGTTCTACCCTGAGCCACTAGACCATTTCTGGCTTTTTCTATGTATGTGGTAGTGAGGAATTGAACCCAGGTCTTCGTGCATGCTAGGCAGGCACTCTACCACTAGGACAAACTCCCAACCCCGACTGTGGTACTTTTAATGCTTATTTGCCGCTCATAAGCAGAAGTGTGGGAGGATTTCAGCTACCAGAATGGCAGTGTGTTGATAAGCCTAAGACCATTCCCCCCAAAAAAGGCAAACTGGGATCATGTCCTTCTTCATGTACCTATACAACCCAGATGCATTCCTCCTGCTATGCTGAAGTGCAGGAATGCGTTTCTAACAATATTTATTATTTCATTGCTGTTTTAACATGAACAAAAAATGCTGTAGAGGGTGGCGATTGGAGCAATAACCCTCAAGTGTTGGGTTCCACTAATAAATATACCCAAGCCTCCTGTTCGGGAGTTGTAAGACAATATAGCTGTTGGCCCAAGCATGCACCAATTCACATTTCAGATGGAGGAGGCCCAAATGATGTTATCAGAGAGGCTGAAGTTCAAAAAAAGTTAATAGAATTAAAAAGAAAATTATATCCTAAAAGTGATTACCATCCATTAGCCCGCCCCCAGCCTAAACAGACAGATTTGGGTGCACATACTGCTGACATTTTAGAAGCCACTCATAGCATGCTTTATAATTCCAATCCTTCATTAGTGCATTTCACTGGGCACACCAATGCCAATTGCCATTCCGAGCAATGACTCCCTTAGCCCTATTAATTCTATCTTAAATTGCAGTCTTAGCCTTTTCTTTAAAATTCAACCAGTTGGCTTTAACGCTTCTTTGTGCTTTTTTTGGTCAGTTTCAAAATAATACCTTTGATATAGATGTAAGAATAGTTTCTTTTAGCGATGTTTAACAGTTATTAACTGTTCCTCTCCCACTACTTCCCTTTGCCCTTCTGTAGGAAAAGTATTTGTCTGTGGAGGCAACCTGGTCTTTACCCAACTTCCTGTAAATTGGACCAGAGTTTGTACACAAAATACCAACTCCTTTGGGACACGGCAAAGGCAGTACTCAGAGGAAAATTTATAGCGCTGAGTGCTATAACAACAAGTTGGAAAAATCACAAACCAACAAGTTAATGTCTCACCTTAAGCTCCTGGAAAAAGAGCAACAAACCAATCCTAATCCCAGTAGAAGGAAGCAAATTATTAAAATCAAAGGAGAATTAAATGATTTGGAATCCAAAAACACTATAGAAAGAATCAACAAAACAAGGAGTTGGTTCTTTGAAAGAATTAACAAAATTGACAAACCCTTAGCAAATCTTATCAAAAAAAAGAAGAGAGCATACCCAAATAAACAAAATCGCAGACAAAATAGTAATATCATGACAGAAATTACCAAGACCCAGAATATCATGAGGGAATACTTCTCAAACCTTTATGCCAACAAATTTGAGAATCTAGAAGAAATGGATGAATTCCTAGCCAATATTAACATACCCACACTGAACCAAGAAGAACTAACCCAACTAAACAGGCCTATTTCAAGCTCTGAAATAGAAATGGCAATAAGAGAACTTCCACCTAAGAAAAGCCCAGGGCCAGATGGATTCACAGCTGAATTCTATAAGGTCTTCAAAGCAGAGCTCACACCAATACTCCTTAAGCTCTTCAACGAAATTGAAAATGAAGGTTCTTTACCAAACTCATCTATGAAGCCAGTATAATCCTTATCCCCAAACCAGACAGAGATTCATCAAAAAAAGAGAACTATAGACCTATTTCTTTGACGAACATCGATGCAAAACTTCTCAACAAAATACTGGCCAACCATCTACAACAACTCATCAAAAAAATTATACACTATGATCAAACAGGATTCATCACAGGGAGGCAAAGCTGGTTCAACATACGCAAATCAATTAACATAATTCAACACATCAACAGGAGCAAGGACAAAAATCACATGATTGTCTCAATAGACGCGGAAAAGGCATTTGACAAGATGCAACACCCCTTTATGCTAAAAGCTCTAGAGAAATGAGGAATCCATGGAACATTCCTCAATAAAGGCTGTGTACAACAAACCCACTGCTAGTATTACACTTAATGGTGAAAAGCTAAAGCCATTCCCTCTAAACTCAGGAATGAGACAAGGATGCCCACTCTCTCCACTACTCTTTAACATAGTATTAGAATTCCTAGCCAGTGCAATAAGGCAAGAAGCAAGCATAAAGGGGATGCAAGTTGGGAAAGAGGAAGTAAAACTATCCCTCTTTGCAGATGACATGATTCTGTATTTAAAGAATCCTATAGACTCTACTCCCAAGCTCCTTGAGCTGATTTAAAACTTTGGAAGGGTAGTAGGCTATAAAATTAACCCTCAAAAATCAACTGCCTTCCTCTATGCCACCAGTGAGAGGAACAAGACAATAATCAGGAAAACAACACCTTTCGCAATAGCCTCAATGAAAATAAAGTACCTAGGAATTAGCTTAACTAGGAATGTAAAGGACCTTTTTGATGAAAACTTTAAAACCCTAAAAAAGGAAATTAAAGCAGAACTAAGGAAATGGAAAAATCTCCCATGCTCCTGGATTGGAAGAATCAACATCGTGAAAATGACAATCTTGCCAAGGGCTATCTACAAATTCAACGTAATACCCATCAATATCCCAATGGCATTCTTTAAAGAAATAGAAGAGACAATCCAAAATTTCATATGGAATAATAAAAGACCCCATATAGCAAAAACACTTCTCAGCAGAAAGAACAGCACCGGAGGAATTACAATTCCAAACTTTAGACTCTATTACAGACCTATAATTATCAAAGCAGCTAGGTACTGGCACAAGAACAGGCCTAAAGACCAATGGAATAGAACTGAGGACCCAGATATTAAACCACAGACCTATAGCCACCTAATCTTTGACAAGGGAGCCAAAAAAAATAGAATGGAAGAAAGACAGCCTCTTCAACAAGTTGTGCTGGCAGAACTGGTTAAGCACCTGCAGAAAACTAAAGTTGGATCCTTCTTTGTCACCCTGCACTAGAATTAACTCCAAATGGATCAAAGACCTGGAGGTAAAAGCTGACACACTGAAAACTTTACAAGAAGGAATAAGAGATACACTAGGCCTCCTTGGCACAGGTCGAAACTTTCTTAATAAGGACCAAGAATCACACCAAATAACAGAAAGGCTGGATAAGTGGGACTGCATTAAACTGCAGAGCTTTTGTATGGCAAAGGACATAGCTAGTAAATTAATTAGGAAGCCTATAGAGTGGGAGAAGATCTTCACCAACCAAACAATGGACAAAGGCCTTATATCTAAAATATATCAACAGCTCAAAAAAATTGAATCACTCCAAAACTAATCTCCAAAGTAACAACCATCCCATTAAAAAATGGGCCAAAGACTTCAAGAGAGACTTCTCTGAAGAAGAAACAAAAATGGCCTATAGACACATAAAGAAATGCTCAACATCTCTGGTCATAAAAGAAATGCAAATCAAAACAATCTAAGATTCCACCTCACTCCAGTTAGAATAGCCAGGATCAGGAAAATGAATAACAACAGATGCTGGAGGGGATGTGGCCAGGAGGGATCACTACTACACTGTTGGTGGGAGTGCAAACTTGTTCAACCACTATGGAAAGCAGTATGGCAGTGCCTCAAAAAGCTAAACATAGAGCTCCCCTATGACCCAGCAATTCCATTACTTGGCATTTACCCAACCATCCAGAATCTAGGGCATACTAAATCCACTAGCCCAACAATGTTCATTGCAGCTTTATTCACCATAGCAAAGATATGGAACCAACCTAGATGTCCCTCAGTTGATGAGTGGATCAACAAGTTCTGGTATTTGTACACAATGGAATTCTATGCTGCTGTCAGAAAAAACGACATCTCCCCATTTGTTAGGAAATGGAAAGTCTTAGAAAAAATCATATTAAGTGAAGGAAGCCAGACTCAAAGGAACTTAGGCTCAATGGTTTCCCTCATTTGTCATAATCAGTAGAAACCTTGGGCTCTACTAGCAGAGATCTGCAATAGAGCAAAACCTTGATACATAAGGCCATATAGTATGAAGCTAATTGAAAAGACCTCCAGAATATAGAAACAAAAGCCATATAATGAATGGTTGTTGTCCTTAATGTACTATGTTATCTCTCATCTCTTTTGCTGTCCCTTGGTTATCTCATATTGTTACAGTATCTCACTTTGTTATCTGATATATTGGATTTATTTGTATTTGGTTATTTGAAATTGGGTAGGGAAGGGGAGAAAACCAAGACAGGGGGGAGTGGAGGGGAGGGTAATGGGGACCAAGACATGTGAAAGGGTATCAATATATGTGAATTAATGCACCTTCTATCTGGCAAATATCATGTAACCCTTTTATTAATTACAATAAAAAAATACTGAAAAGAAAAAAAATCCCCTCCCATCAAAAAGGATTCAGTAAAGCACTCCAGGGGGATGGGTCCCTACTTCCTTCCATGGGTTAATGTCAATTTTCCTTAGGAAATTGTTTTCTCTAAGACATGGCACTGCCTCAAGCTTCTGCACCTGTATTATGACAATGTTTGGCCTTTTAATAAATAAAAAGGGAGGAGATGCTGGGAACCAAAAAGCTGCTACTATGACATCTACAAACTGTAAGACTCTGTCCCCCAGAAAGAATACTAGCACCCAGCTGACTATTGAACCAGAAAGAGTATTCCCACAAAAGTGATGTTTCCTACTCAGAATTTATGAATGAGCAGCAAGAAATTGCTGAGGGAGGAAACTGATATTTTTACTGCACTAAGTTATATATTGGCCTATTTCACACAAGGACATGAAATAGATATGCATTCAACAGAATTACCATTCATTAAGCTGCTTTTCTCAATTGTGCAAAATGGAGACAACTCCATAAATGATGTAAAAGTCAATACAGAGATTACCCCAGTTGTGCAGGCATCTGACACCTCTGTGTACAAAACTAAACTAAAGAAGATTCATCAGCTAAAAAATCTGTTCGGTACAAAAAGGCAGAGGAAATATAATAAAGTTAAAAAGAAAGAGAAAGAAACAATATTCATACAACCTAACCTTTTAGGCCCTAAATTCAAACGTCAAATCTTTCCCTACAAAGTGCAAAGTGTTAAACCACAGGTAGGCATCTAGGAAGAAAAGGAGAGTGAAGAAGAAAGACTGCCAAGGCCCAACAGAGACCACAAGTGGCCAAAAAGCATACAGAAAAGGCAGTTCAAGGAAGTGAGCAGCTGGATGAAACAGAGTGCCCAGAATCTTGTGGAGAACACAAGTAAAAAAAAAAAAAAAAAAAAAAAAAAAAGACGTAAGAAACCTCTATCAAGGGAGCTGGAGCCACCTCATGTGGCTCAGGAGCCCAAGAAATTGTTGGGAAATTCCTTGAACACAGAGCTCTCATTCATAAAGAAACATAAGGCAGTAGGCTCTTCTTTCCAGAATCATCACTCACAGAGCAGAGACTCCTATTCCACCACTCTAAAATCCCCACATGAGGTCAGAAAAAAAGACAGAGAGTTAGCCTACAGTATGTTTGTTTTAGAAGAGGCAAATTCTAAAGTTAAAAACATGGAGCGTTCTAATCCAGTCATCTATTCCAAGAAAAATTACCGCTTTCATAAGACTGGCTCTCCTGTGCCCCACAGAATACCCAGGGCCAAACTGAGTCGAAAGGACAGAAAGAAAACTTCACGCTTCAGACCAGTGCTTGCAAACAGGCCTCCATTTTCTGCAGTAAGAAGCCTCATAAATTCCCCTTCAGGAGGAGACTTTTCATCATGGGGAGAGCTGAGTTCTCGAGAGAACCCTTCTCTAGAATTCTGTGCTCTTTCAACACCTTCTATGGACAACACTCCTGTAAAACACCAGATTGCACCAAATGCTTTGGTAGGAAATATTCTTGCACAAAATGTTCTTGTACCAATAGGAAGTCTCCCTAAAAACATAATTCAGGAAAATCTTGTTGTTCTAGGGTCCAGTGTGACTGCATTCAACTCAATGCCGTCTATCCAACAAAGCAAGGAGACACAATGGGAATACCTCAGCATGGGTACTGACTCACCTGTCAAGGCCATAATCACCCATTCCCAATCTCCCTCCTTTTCTGACCACTTTGAAATGCAGTTAAACCAAGAGCTAAAGCCACTTATTCCCAATAATGATGTGAGAAAGCTCCTGTCTCATCTTATCCGGACCTTGAGAATGGACTGCTCTAGAGCTGAAGTACAGATACCCTGTTCCAAGCTCATCTCCAGAACAGGCCTGCTGATGAAGCTTCTCAGTGAACAGCAAGAAGTAAAGGTATCGAGATCTGATTGGGATATGGACCAGTGGAAAATGGATAACTACATCAATGAGAACACTGAAGTTCAAAGTGAACAGCAAGAGTCAAGTGAGGTGAGTACAGCTGTAGAACTGCAAGCCCTGACTTCCCCATCCTTTAGATACAGCCAGGACTTGGTCCAGTCCAAAGTCATGTGACCATGACAGATTTCCCCACTGTTCTTACTACAGGTAAGATGTAGAGAAACTGCAAATTAGTAAGGCATAGAGTCCATTAAATTTAACATACCCTTTGAGAAAGTTCCATGCTCTTCTTCTGGAAGAATGGGGTTTGAATAGTTTTCTTCCTCCTAATGTTTTTTAAATTAACAAAATTACCCTTGTGTTTTGGGGGGGTTTTTGTAGCTAACACAAGAAGTTCCGGGATATGGCTATAATAACAAACTCATCTTGGCTATATCTGTGACTGTAGTAGTGATGATTTTGATTATAATTTTCTGTCTCATTGAGGTAAGAACATTCATGCATGTTTCCAGAATATATCATATTTTTGTAACCAAAAGTATTTTTCTGCTTTCCGGATTGTATTTCTTTGACTGTGTATACTGTATAGTATATTCCTTATAGAACCCTATTTATCATTGTTAGTCCTGCCCTAACAACTTATTACTGCTCCTATAGGAAGAAATGAGTTCACTTGATAAAGTTGAATTTGATGCCTACTAAGTGGGAACCACCATAGGTTCGGTGAGCAAAGGTCATTAGTAATTGATCACTGGCCCTTGTACAGACAGGCCATCTGAATCTCATAGTGGTTCACTACTTTTCTAGAGATTTCTATAAAGTCCAGTACTGCTGTTAATTTTTCTGTACAGTTCAAGATTGTCTTTACATTTATATATTTTCATTATTTGCTACTTTGATAAGCTCTGTGAGAACAGTAACATGCAGTGTTCTCTTCACACTTGATAGTAATGGTCATAAAAAAAAAGAACTGAGGCATAGCCGGTCCTGGTGGCTCATGTCTGTCATACTAGCTACTCAAGAGGCTGAGATCTGAGGTTCGAGGTTCAAAGCCACCCCCCAGAGTTCAATCCCCTTAACCAAAAAAAGAAAAAAAAAAGAATTGAGGCATTGTGCTAAGCAGCCTTGGGTGAATGTTACACAAGCTAACAATTGCTCTGTTACTTAGCTACACTTCTAGCCTAAGATTTTGGAAATCTCACATTTCAGTAAATGTAAGCAAACAGACAAAGAAATCCTAAAGGCGTTAGGAGAAAATAAAAGCAATATTTTCTTTTTGTAATTTTGCAATAAGAGAGAGCTTTCTGTGCCTGGTCCTTTAAACAGAAACCTTTGATACCTATGGCCACCATGTCCCTGAGGTCCATGTCATTATGGATACTAAGTGTAGGACACAAAGGTTTCCATAGATTGTATCATCCAACCCTGGGGGACAATCTCACTCATCTTGTTTTACAGATGAAAGAGACCAACTTAAAGTCCCAATAGCAAAACTAATTCATTAGACTATTAATAAAGCCTTCCATCTTTTTTGTTCTGTTCCCCGTAGAGAAAATACCAGGAGATATTTCAAACATGAAAATACAATGTAAACCATCCCAAACCATTGAAAACATTAAGATAGTTTATGTAAAGGAGAGATTTGTCAAACTAAGAAAAAGGCAACCATCCAGTGGAGGAGCCAGGACTGGGAACAGCATGTGCATTTTTCTAGTTTCCAACACCACCTGTGCCTACCCCCACCCTTGTCTCTTAGTTTATAGTTTGGGCTCTCTCTCATGCTGTCCTGTGCCTGCCTTGTTATTTATACCTTTAATCCTTCTGGTATTTGTTCATGTTTTTGTATGGCTGAGATAGAGAATCTTTTTTCATCCTAAATGAATATTCATTTGTAATAAAACAATTCTTATTAAATGGTTCATTCATTTTTCACTGATCTAAAATACCCTATTGACTTCTTCCATTGATCCAACTGTCTTTACTGCACCAGTACCAGTGTTTGCTGTTAATTTATAACAGAGCAAGTAAGGACGATTAATCCAAGTAGTTAGCTTCATAATGCTTCCTTTAAAAACTTCTTAAGTTGTGTAAGGGTCCACTTCATATCTCTTCTTGAATACCTTCCCTTCCCAAAGAGATCCTGTTGGATTTTCTTTTATAGGTCCGTTAATTTGAAACAATATAAGGGTTAGTTGGAGAAAAGAGTCTTGGGGACTTTTCTGCCCAGGCTGCACTCCTGAGTATATTATTTTAGGTGTGAGCCACCAGGAAATGGCTTTAAAGCTTTGATTAAAGGCATGACATCATGCCTGGTCCTAGGTTTTTTAAAATTTTTTATTGTAATTAATAGAGGGGTTACAGTTATAGTCACCAGATAGAAGGAGCATTACTTCATGCACACTGATGCCCCTACTGGTCCTAGGTTGTTAAGTTTTTACTTTTTTTTTTTTTTTTTGTCTGTCATAGAGCGTGTACTCAGAGCCTGGATGCCATCCCTTAACGTTCATTTTTTGCTGTTGTTTTGCTTTGTTTTTTTGTTTTTGTTTTTTTTTGCTCAAGGCTAGGGCTCCACCACTATAACCACAGCTTCATTTCCAGTTTTCAGATAATGAACTGGAGGTAAGGTTACTGAGTTTCCTCCCGCAGCAGGCTTTGAACTGTGATCCTCAGATCTCAGCCTCCTGAGTAGCTAGGATTACAAGTGTGAGGCACCAGTGCTCAGTGATTTTGAGGTTTTATCTCATAGATTGTCTTATAACTTTACTGTTGTTTATTCTAAAGGACTTTCCTATTCCTTTATTTCTATTATAAATTGTATCTTTCCTTATCTATAATTCCTATGGGAACATAGAAAAGCTATTGTTTCTGTGCTGATCTCCATATTTTGTTTCTGCCCACTTCAATGAATTTTCATGTTGTTACTCCAATCATATTTGCTGATTCTCCTGGTTTTTGCTTGTTTTTTTTCTAAATCCAGCTTTTCTCTGGTTAATTAGAAGTGAGAGTCTCACCTACTTTCCTGCCCAGACTGGCTTCAAACTTTGATCCTCAGTTGTGAAACACAGTGCCTGGCTCTCTTAGGCGTTTTTTAGTTATCCATCATTTCATATACAAATAAAAATAGTTTGGTTCCTTTCCAACATTTGTGCTCTATTTATGTCTTCATTACATTGGTTGTCTTCAATAGGAGTGCCTCATGACAGTAATAATTGTAATAAAGACAGTAATCTTGTCTTTGATTTGATAATAATACTGGTGTTTTGGTCTTGAGGCAAGTCTGCAATTAAAGGGCATTTTCCTTACTGTTTTAAGAGTTATCATGAGGAATTGTCTGTTGGATTTTATCTAAAATAGTAAATGCCACGTATTAAAATTCTAGCTTCAGACAAGACCCTCAGCTAGATACTGTGGAAGAGAAAAAGATCTATTAGTGGAGCAGAATTCCTGGGGTCATAAAAGCCACCTCCTGGGTAGATAGGATATATAAATAAAGGAATGAGCAGTTGAAAGTACTTAATGTTGGTGGATAATCCTGATTGTGCTTTCTTCCCAAACAGATTTATTCCCACAGAACATCAGCAGAAGAAAGTAAAGGGTCCTCAAGGTAAAGTCTAAATCTTTAGTGAGGATCTGAGAACTGGAAGGAGCCTAGAACTCATCAATTTCTATCCCCTAGCCTTACAATGAGGACTCTATGCAAGGTAGAGAGAATTCTTGCTTCCCAAGGTCTCATCTGGCTCGAGCAAAAGTAGTTGCCCAGCAGAGGCAGAGGTGGTCAGTACTAGGATGGATGCCTGTCTGTCACCAGTCCTTTCAGCTGACTGTTGCTGCTAGAGGTGGGTCTCAGGAGATTGCATAAGAAATCCCTGAAGTACTGGGTGTAGGTCTGGTGGCAGGTGGAATGTAGGGATCCTTCCTGTTTAGCAAAGAGAAAACTCAACTCTTCATCCTGTTGGGTACCTTCTCATTCCCATTTTCTCTTCTACCCAGAACTTCACATCATTTTAGGTAAGAGAGTCTGTAGATGTTAGTTTGTCATTTGTTTTTGGAATAAAGAAAAAATCAAGAGAAGAAAGGGGAAATTTCTTGCTGTTGGGACACACTGCTCATGAGTTTTAGGGGAAGATGGTTCTCTCCCCTCCTTACATGCGGATACATTTAACCAACAATCACATGCCATGAAAACATCTAGTATCTAGAACAATAAACTGATTTCCCCTATTCTGCTTGCATTTAGAAATGATAGCTTGCCTTTCTCATGTCCTTTAAATTGATTTCATAAATCTTCATCATGGCAATCTTTCAGAGATGAAAATCTCTAAACTACACCACTTTAGAAGTTGTGCTTCTTATGATTCAGCTTGTGTAAGCACAGCTAAGATAAAACAGTTAAGAAGTGGGGCTAGTGCCAGGAGTTTGACCTAGTGCTAGAGTGCTTGCCTAGCATGCAGGCAAGCACCCAGGTTTGATTCCTCTGTACCAAATACATAGAAGAAAAAAATAGTCAGAAGTGGTTATGTGGCTAAGTGGTAGAGCTCTAGCCTTGAGAAAGCCCAAGGACAGTGCTCAGGCCCTGAGTTCAAGACCCAGGACTGGACAAAAAAAAAGAAGAAGTAGGGCTGTGGCTCAAGGGGTAGGGTAGTAGCCTTGAGCTGAAGAGCTCAGGGACAGCTCCCAGGCCCAGAGTTCAAACCCCACAAAAAATGACACATGGGAAGTTAAGTCCAAAGAGGCAGTTGTTGATATGCAAGGATTTTTGGCAGAGAGAGGGTAAGTGGGGCTGACAATCCTAGCTATGTCACAGCCCACATCATTTCTAAAGGTCTCCCTGGTGGCATTGTAGGGGCTCCTGCAACCTCTGCCTGCATTCATGAAATTGTTCTCAAGCCCCAAGTTAGGTTTGCTCATTGTGATTATGAACCAAAGCACAGGTGTTTATCTTAGTAAGATCTGAGGTATACATTGTAAGAGATATGGAAAATGGCATGAATCACTAATAGTTTACTAACTTTTCGCCCTAGGAGCTCTTTTGGATTTCTGCGAAGGAAGTGTTCATCAGAAACTCCAAGTCAGGTAAGTACTTATTTCTGTAGCCAGAAAAGAGAAGTGAATGCAGAATTAATATTTCTCCTGTCTTTCCTAGGAGGGCTTCTTCTTCTTCTTAAAGAAGCCATGGTGGCTGAGGCATATATACAGACCTCTCAGTGCCACATGCAAGAAAACCATGGATGACAAGCTACATGATGGGGACTCTTCCGATGAGGAGGAGATTTCCCACAAGAAGACTAAAGAGTAAATGGATGGGGGCAATTTCAACATTCCTAGCTCCAAGAGGGAAGCAAGGGAAAGTTGGGTTGCTTCCTTCAATATTGAAAGGCTGTCATTGTTCTTTCCCCAGGGAGCCCAGTGAAACCAATGTTGAAGTTCCACCACCATCATCACCACCACCAGATTCACCAGATACACCAGGCCAACCACCACCAGTTACACCAACCCCACCAGCTGTTCCTCCTCCAGGCGCTGCACATGAGACTGGCAAACCTGCCTCATAACTGTGACACTTTTATACTCAGCCTCACAGCATCGCTTATTACATACCTACATTTTAACATATGCTACTATTTTTATACTTCTCATATTAAATTGTGTATGATTCATAACCATTTCCATGTGTGGTGGTACTTACACAAATCTGTGCAGATAACAGGGCACAGGCAGGAAGGGCAGCATTGTGGCTGGGGCTGCTTTGGTAGTCATGATTTCAGCAGGTGTAGGAGGCTTCTAAAGAGGACATCCTGCTGCAGAACCACAGAACATATCCTGCACATGTGGATTTTTTTTATGTCAAAATCTGCCTATTTTCTGAGAAGTCATGTTAGAAATCAAATATGATTACTGGAATTAAATAAAAAAGGAGAGCTATAGATTCTTGTGGAACTTCTAAAGATACTAAAAGTCGGACTAGACGAGATAAGTGAGAAAGCGGCCACATTATTTGTCATCACTATAAATAGATGCACGTTTGGGCCTGAGACTTAGCTTCAAAGCAAAGCCTTTGCTTTATGGGCTGCTTGGGGACAGCCACCTGGAATTAATGGGAAATATCTAGGTTAGGCCTATGGGCTCCTCAAGTATCTTCCTCTACATGCACAAGGCTGATGATGTATCTTTTTGTCTTTTTTGTTTGTTCGTTTATATTTGCCAGTCCTGAGCTTGAGCTCAGGGCCGAACACTGTCCGTGGACTTTCTCAAGGCTAGAGCTCTACTACTTGAGCCTCAGCACCACTTCCAGCTTTTTTCTGTGCATGTGGTACCCAGGAATCCAACCCAGGTCTTTGTGCATGCTAGGCAAGCACTAGGCCACACTCACGGCGGCCCCAAGGCTGATGTATCTTTCTTTGAAACTCAACCTTGTAAACCTAACTCTGCCCACTCAGAGACAAGCTTGTCACAGGTAGATCTGTCTGGATCTTTAAAGTCAGAGCCCTGTTGTTTTGGTTTATTAAGAACCAGTCATTTACAAAGAGTTTGACATGCCTCCAGGCCATTGTCCACTTCCAGCCACATTCACAGGATGTGTGGTCACCAGAAATTTGGGTCAGTGAGACTACTATACTCTGGAGCCTAGTCTTATCTCTTTGCTCATAAAGAAATGTTTTTGCTACCCAAGTCAGCTGCTCAGAAGTTCCTATTGGTTTGTTTTTCTTTTTAAATTCCCAGCACTTGCACAACAAGAAGGGAGTTGCTGGAAGGATTAGGGAAAGGGCACTCTGCATGGACAGTGATTGCCCAGGATGACCCTCCTCAGACTTTACTGCTGATGTCTTACTGGTGGGACCACTTCTCCATTTGCATGAATTGCTCCATCCTCTCCTGTCCACACTGCAGGTCCTATGAGAACTGCCCAGCTCTCTCTAGCTCCACATATCTCCTTCCTGCCTCAGAGCCATTAACAGTGTCTTCCAACTGGTAATTTCCCAGAAGATAAAAAGGTTTCTCCATTCCAAGCTCAAACACGAAGTCCATAATTCATTTAGAAGGTAAATCTTGGTCCAGGAGGATAGCCTAGTGGTAGAGTGATTGCCTAGTATGCACGAAGCCCAGGGTTTGATTCCTCGGTTCCACATATGAAGAAAAACACGGAAGTTGCACTGTGTTTCAAGTAGCAGAGTGCTAGCCTTGGGCAAAAAGTGTCCAAAGAGGGCCAGGAGCGTGGCCTAGTGGTAGAGTGCTTGCCTAGCATGCACGAAGAACTGGGTTCCATTCCTCAGTACCACATACATAGGAAAAGTCAGAAGTGGTGCTGTGGCTCAAGTGGTAGAGTGCTAGCCTTGAGAAAGCCCAAGGACAGTATCCAGGCCCTGAGTTCAAGCCGCAGGACTGGCAGAAAGAAAGAAAAGAAAAGGAAGGAAGGAAGGAAGGAAGGAAGGAAGGAAGGAAGGAAGGAAGGAAGGAAGGAAGGAAATTCACCAGAAAGTATGGGACAGTCCCATTTTCCCATATCTCAGTAACATACGGTGAAGGATGGATGAATCACCCTAGGTCACCCTGAACAGTGAATGGAACAGAGTCCAGATTGTTCAAGCTCATCTATCCCTCCTCTGACTGATGTGTTAGCCAATGCTGGCCTTAAGATCCCTGTTCTCCTGATGCCTCCCAAAGCTAATTCCTGAGGGGGAAAATGTGTTTCTCCTTATGTGGTATTTTAGTGAGCAGAAAAATATGTATATTTTTTTTACTGAGCTTGAAGTACAAGATTAAACCGTAGCAATCACAAGCTGTAGCAGCAGCAGCTGCTGCCAGCAATACCACTGAGTTACTTGATACCAAGCCCTACCTCAGACATTTCACAGCCTGTATCATTTAGCCACATACTCCACAAAAGCATACTTTGTTTCTTGTTTTTGTTTCTTCCTAGTTTGAAGCATAACCAGCAGAGTTCACAGAATGTAGGCTACCTACCCAGCTACCCAAGGCCACACATTCAAATCCAGGGGTTAGGACTTCAATTCAGCACCATTGAGATTCCAAAGCCTCCTAATTATTCCACTGTCTGGTTTTAGGGCACATGCTCATGAAGAAATATAAGAAGTGCCACCAGCAAAAATGATGGCAGTGACAATGTGGTCAGTTATGATGGCTATTACTGAGCAATCACCTACAGGCCAAGCACAGTACTTGGCATTAAGTTCATTGTTACAAGGACCTAAACTCCCCACGCCAGCTTATATTCCTAAAATGGGGACATAGGTATTTCTTTTAATAAGACTATTGGACAAAAAGACAGGAGCTCACCACAGTGATTCTATCGCTGTTTTGACACATTTCCTTTATTTCAAAAAAATTAGATAATATTTTATGTAAGTCTTTCAATTAGATACAATTAAATTTTACAATTTGTTGAAATTGAAGAGATCCTTCATTGTTCAACTATTCCTAATTGTGGCAGTGTATGTCTGAGCCAAGAAAATCAGCTTTTGAGAAAAAGAGAGGTGAACACCCAGACCAACAGCCTCTGTATAGAAAGTAGAGGTGCAAAGGCACAGAAGCACAACTCCTCAAGGTGTGCTTATACTACGGACAGTCCGCTGGCGTTCTAGAACATGACATACAAGGAATACAAAGAATAAATGCTACAGACTGCATAGGTAACAGACCTATCCCACAGGCCCTGGCAAAGGCCCAGGAACCACAAGATGAGTAACTGACGGGGTAAACCGCAGCAACATGGTCAAGCTTAGGTTTTAGGATGCTTCTTAGATGGTAGCTTAAAAGAGGAGAGAGAGCAAAAAAAGGGGGGCAGGGTATCCACACGTAACAGGAATTGGGGCAAAATGGGGTGTCAGATAGGTTTGATACACTATGGGCTTTGCAAGCTCAGTAAATCAATGAGATCCTCCTCCTCATCCAAGCAGAGTCTATTGGTGATAAGGATGTTTCCTGATTCTCTAGCCATCTAAGCATGTGATGTATTCCAAAACAGGCTCCCTCCCTGCAAAAATTCCAGCTTTGATGCCCCAAGTGCTGCTAAGTGTGATGGTCTGCCCTGCCTTCTCAGGAAGATTGGGAGATTGAGCATACTCTATTGTCAGACTGCTTTGTAGATCCATTAGCCTGCAGCTTAGTCTAATATGCAAGGCCTTAGCTTCCATCTCTAGTACCTCCTTCCCCAACCCCCCCCAACACACACATGCACTTGACACTCAAAGCAGAAGGGGCAAGGGAAGCTGATATGCAGCCTGTTAAACAATGGTGGAAGGCAGATTTAGCACAGCATTGTGGAAGGCTTGGCCTTGTAAGCTGATGGACACAAATTTCCTGTAACTACTATAAAACATTTATGTAGATGACAGCCAGACCTTGGAAGATGAAGCAATGATACAGGGTCTGGGTCGCATACTAAGACCACCAATCTAGCCCTGCCTGGACTTCTTAACTATTACTTGAGAATTCAATATGCTTCTTAATGAACCCAATGTTGGTTGGATCTCTGTAGCGGCTGTCCCTACAAGAATTGAGTTAGATATCTGGGCACAGTAGTCCACAGTTGTAATCCCACTTATTATGAAAACAGAGGTAGGAAAGATCACAATTTGAGGTCAGCCTAGGCAGAAATTTAGGAACATCCTATATCAAGAAACAAACTGGGTATGTTGAATGGTGCTATACTGCTGTGGATAATTACATCTATACAGAAGATGTAAGTAGAAAGATGACTCTCCAAGCAAGGCTAAGAAAAGGACTAGATGCTATCATTAAGAATAACTGCAGGGGGCCAGGAGTTTGGCCTAGTGGTAGGGTGCTTGCCTAGCATGCATGAAGGCCCGGGTTTGATTCCTCAGTACCACATACAGAGCAAAAAGAAAGCCAAAAGTGGTGCTGAGGCTCAAGTGGTAGAGCTCTAGCCTTGAGAAAGTCCAAGGACAGTGCTCAGGCCCTGAGTTCACCCCTGGGACTGGAAAAAAAATAAAGGAAGGAAGAAAGAAAGAAAGGAAGGAGGGAGGGAATGAACCAAAGAGAGAAGAAAAGAAAGAGAAAAAGGAGAGAGAAGTTAAAATGGGTGTGGTGGTACATGCTTATGATCCCCACAACCCAAGAGTTGGAGGTAACCCATCACTGTTCAAAGCTCGCCTGAATCAAATTGTCACGAGATCCTACCTAAAAACAACAGAAAAAAAGAGATGAGACTCAAATGACAGCATTTCAAGCTGGAGGGATTCAGTTCATTCCTGAATACTGCCCCACAATGGTAGCTACAAAGAGTCCTGAAGTCAAATTGAAATGATGACCCCTACAGGTCTGCAGCTAGACAATATACTTAAGCTCTAGTGGAGAGGTGGATGGACCCTCTTCCCCTGTGGTGCTGTTCCACCCATGTTCTTCCCAGGGGCCCAGCCTGGAGAGGCAGTTGCTGCCCAAGGGAAGCTGCTCTTGTGTGAAAGAGGAAGAACTCATGACCAGAGATCATCGTGAGGCCCCTTCAAGGTGACATTCCTAACTACACTTTCATTTCTACTTTATCCCACAGACCAAACCAAGTGACATATGCAAGCCCAAATTCGGGGAATGGGAAAAGACAGTGCATCCTTGATGAGACAGTGGATGCTGGGAGAGGCAAGAAGCAGAAGTAATTCTATCTCAGTGTGCAATGAGCCTGAGTTTGGGACTGCTCTTGCAGTGGTTCACAGTGTAGTAAAGGAAGTGCCTATCATTGTGGGGACTGTCCTCTGTGAGCTCAGGGACCCTGACAAAGCAAGAACCACATCTTTCTCTCCACACAGCGCCTGCTCCCAATCACCAATGCTTAGCACCACGCCCTGCACTAGGTATTAATAATAATAGTCTTGACAATGAGAGTATTTTCAAAGTGTCTAGCTTACCTTAATTTCTGCCTTCCCCAGACACTCTGATTTTTTTCCAAGCCTACAGGGGAGAAAAAATAAAATGATTAATCCTAAATAATCTCAAAGACAGCAGACACAGTGGAAAAGGGTGGAGAGTACATATTAGAGATCCCCTAGTCCCTCAAAGCATTCACTGTCAAGTCACCAGTGATCTGGCTGTGCCAGGCTTGACCAGAAATTCTATCCTTTTGCCAAGATGTCCCCAGAAATTCTTTCTTTCTCACCTTCTTTACAAAGGGTTTAACATGAAGAGAATACTGTATGATCTTGTCTATCTTTTTTCCTGTTCAACTATCCACTGTTCCCAACACACTTCGACTCACCTAACCTAAAACCTAGAGGGGGGGGGCAGATTCTCACTCCTGGCAGAATAATTGAACTGCCAGACCCCAGAGAGGGAAGGGACACACCCTAACAGAAGCCCAGGGACACAGGACTCAGGACACAGGGGCTCCGGATCAAAGGAGCTTGCCTTATATAATTGGCCTGTTCCCGGCCACCCGGGGTGCCTGCATTCTAACCTCTCTCCAGCCCAGGCCCAAGGCTGCATTTGACCTCAGCAGCACTGGGCCTGGCACCTCCTGTCCTGCCCTTTGCTGACTGCAAGGTGCTCCCTCTTTCCAGTTTCTCACTGCATCTTTACAAAGATCAGCGTCTCCTCTTCCATGGGAAGGAGACGTGTTCCGAAGAGGGACGGAGGTCCCCGGGCTCTGTGCTGGAGGCGCCGAGGAGGGGCTGACAAGCCAGGGACACCCAGGAGGGTGCGTTAGGCCCAGGGGAGCCTCAGGGCGATCTTCAGGGAGAAGGGACAGACCAAGCAGGTGTGGCTCAGGCTCCAGAGAACCCAGCCAGGGGCAGGCTGGGACCTGGGTCCCGGTTCTGCCCACAGGGTGGCGCCATGGCCCTCGGGGAGGAGACGGAGGAGGGCTGGTCATCGCCCCAACCTTCGGGTGAGGGGCCGCGGTGACAGTGCCCCCTGGTCACGCAGTGGTGGCTGAGGTCCTGAGAAAGGAAAGCCCTGTAGACGTCGGGAACTCGGCTGGCGCAGACCTGCGGGAGACGGGCGCTGGGAGCGCGTCGCCCCAGCTGCACGGGTCCGGGCCTGGCCTGGGACGCGGGGCAGCGGAGCCTTGGTGGTGGGCAGATATCCCGGGTCCCCGCCCCGGGGTGTGGCAGGCGGTTGGCCCCGCCCCGCATCTGCTCCTCGTGACCTCAGCCCCTGGCTCCGCCCTCGGGAGGCGGGACCCAAGTGCGGAGCCGACGTGATGGCGTCAGGCGCTCCCCTGCGGCTTCCTGTCGGTGTTGTGGGCGGAGCCGCGCGGTGGCTGGTCCTGCGGTGGGTCTGTGGTGGCGGAGAGCGTTCGGCTCCCGCACCGTGCGCCGTCCTTCGGTGAGTTAGAAAGGGTCAAGCCGGCAGGGCGGCGTGTGGGGGGCGGCGGGCGTGTGGCAGCATCTCCCTGCTGTCCCCGGTGCCTGGCTTCCCGAGCCCTCAGCCCTTCTTCCTCAGCTGCGCCCCAAACCCACCCACCGCGGCTGACAGCCCCCCACCTGCTCCTCACCCCTGCTCAGCCCGCACCACCGCTCTTGGGTGGGCCCCCGCGCCGGGCCCTTCCTTGACCTGGTCGCTTCCCGCTCCTGGGCCTCGGCCTTTCCCTGCCTTCCCTCACTCCTCCTCACCCCAACCCTCCGAGGCAAGCCAAGTGTTCTGCCCATGTCTCCCCCCAGTTCTCCATTCGGGTTCCCGCTTTCCCATCCCTCCAAGATTTGCTCATCCCAAACAACCTCCCTCTGCCCACCTCTCATGGAAGAACTCACGTCCTACATCAGTGCCCTGTTGAGCTCATCTCCTGCTTGTTAACGCTGTCCTCTGCTTTACCCCAGCTCCGATGTCTGCCTTCTTGCCTCACAGATTTGGCTCCTACCTTCCTAGATCATCTCACAGTTCATTTCCCTCGCTTACCACCCTGAGGACATACATTCCTTCCCTAAGTCTTTACCAAACTGTCCCCAGCTCTTACTGTCTCGGTTCCTGCCACCCACTCCTAATCTTGTTCACAATGAGATCTCCATACCCTTTTCTTTCTGCTGTCCCCTAGGGCAACTCTGCCCATTCTTCTCTTAGCCCAGGTTTCATTCAATATGAAAACTCAATGCACAGCCCCTGCCAGCAAGAGTTTTGACATTACAGTTAGACTAGCCTGACTGGTGTGTATCATGTTTCACATGGTTACATGAATGTGAAGGACTAGAGGTCCCTCTCCCCTCTCTTGGGGCCAAATTACCCCTCCCTGCCTTATGTGGTCCCCTGTATCTGTCCCCCATGATCGCATTTGTAGCATTCATATTAAGGTATGTGTGTGTGCTGGCTGTAGGAATGGTGTCATTCAAATATCTGGAACATTAGAGATGGCCACTCACTCAGCTCACTCTGCCTGGGGCCATCAGTTCTTCAGGGAATGCCACTGTGTGAAGATCACAGAGCTGTGTCCTTGTGTCTTACCCTGGCACTTGTGAAGAAACCCTGTCTCCCAGTACTCCTCTCTGCCAGTGCTGATTGTGAACAAGCCCTGGATATGGAACATGATATGGGCTAGAGGCATAGTATATGTTGGGGAGATTGTAGATGAATGTGTTCTGGGGAGGCTGAGATCCAAGTGGATACCAGAAACTGTTGAATTGTCCCTCCCCCCCATTTGTTTTGTTTTGTTTTGTTTGTAGGTGCTGGAACATTGGGTTTTAGCAGTTTGGGTTCCATGAGCACTGGAAACTGAATTATCTTTCAGTAACTGAGGCAAAAGGACATTGTTGAGGCACCTATGTTCCTCCCACATTAGTGTTTAGAGCCTCCTGGGGGCTTTTTGCTGCACTTTTTCTCTGAATTCTGACCATCTGGTTATATAGAAATCAGCCTGGTAAGGACTGTGTATGTGTTGATGATGATCAAACCCAGAATCTAGCCTTACTAGGCAAGACTCTTACCACTAGATACTAGATACCCATGTGCCCTTCCCCCAGGCTACAGTGGCAATTTTAAAGGATCCAAGAGGACCCATTGTCCATGCTATTTCTGTTGAAAGCTGAATACAGTTCTACCTTCAGTTCAATCCTTCCATTTGGGTGCTGTCTTCTGTCTAGCGCACAGTTTATTGATAGCTTGGTTTACAGCTTGATTTAATGGCAGTGGTATCTCAGCGGCTTCACCATATCAAAATCATATACTTCAGTGTCCCAGTCTGTGAAATATACCTGGCATGTGTATAATCATCAGGTCATTCAACAAGTATTTTTTTTTCTGTATTAGTGTATACTAAGCACTGTTCAAAGTAGTAAAAATGCAGTGGTAAATAAGTCATGAAGTTTTTGTTTTCATTGGTTTGTAGTTTGCTTCTTTCTAGAATACTGTTGCCAAGAATATGAGGGAAATGAGAATGGGAGGAAAAATAGAAGAAAGACCCTGAGGTTCCCTGACCTCACATTTCTGCCTAGATAGCCAATTAATAAACCCTTAAAGGACCGAGGCTCTTATTTAGATTGAGGTCTAAGCCTCAGGGTCCTGGCCTTGTAGCTCACTGAAGAAAAGGCAACAGTGGAGCTAAAGGGCTCTGCCTAGAGCACTGTCCCTGAAAGAGAGGCTTTTGGCCATGGGTTACCATTGGAGCCCAGGAATCATGAGCTAGAAGCTACTGCTTCAGAGGCTTTATACCCCCTCTCCCAATATCGACTCTTCTACTACCCTTATCAAAAATCAGACTTTCTTCACTTAGTCAGCACTCACATGTCTGAAAGATCAGCTGCCTTTTTGAATCAGAAGATAACTTTGTCATTTTTCCAACTGAAAAACCATGACTCATCAGTTAGTGCAGCAGCTGGATGGCATAAAGGCCTGCCTGTTGTTCTGAATAGCCAGGTTCAAAATACAGGCAGCCAAGACAAGCCATTGGGAGTGGCTGAGAAGCCTCCAAGGAGAAGCCGTTGCTGTTTACAGATGGTTCAAGTGTTTGGGGAGCCTTAAAGCCAGGTTAACCATTCCTTTTCATGTAAGTCTTGTTTAAACCATTTGTTTTTCATTCCTGGGACTCTGGAGGAAGTGAAATCAGACATACTATATATAGAAAGACAAGCAATATGATAAAGAAAAACAGCCAGTAAAATTTCTTCCCATGTGTAGAACATTCAAGAAAGGACAGCTGTGAAACTTGGGTACCAGATGGAGGACCTAGACTTAGCTGGTTGGGGTTATAAGTGTGTTTGCCAAGGCTGTGTCTTCTCTTAGGCCTTCATCAATAAGATAGACTTCTTAGTAACTCTGAAAAGTCCATCCATAAAAGTTTGACTTCAAATTTCCCACCTTGAGTCCTGAGACAGTGTGATCTTATAAAAGGAGTCAGGAGGGCTGGGAGTTTGGCCTAGTGGTTAAAGTGCTTGCCTAGCATGCACGAAGACCCGGGTTCGATTCCTTGATACCACATGCATAGAAAAAAAAGCCGGAAGTGGTGCTGAGGCTCAAGTGGTAGAGCTCTAGCCTTGAGAAAGTCCAAGGACAGTGCTCAGGCCCTGAGCTCAAGCCCAGGACTGGCAATAAATAAATAAATAAATAAATAAATAAATAAATAAATAAATAAATAAAAGGAGTCGGGAAACTGGAGAATTCTATCTCTTATCTCAGGCTTGTTTTTAATGAGCCTCTGTTTCTCTGTAAAATTGAGAGATCTGCCTCACAGTATTGTCCAAAGAATTCAGTGAGTTTAGAAAATGAGATCACAGAAGCTTACTTCGTTCACTCTAGAAAGCTGTGCAAGAGTGAAATGATGCCTGGCTTACAAATAAATAAGAGTTGGTGCCATTTGTGGTTTCCTAGATGATGGTAGGAGTTGCCATTCTTCTGCTATCCCACGTCATGTCAATGAGCCCCCGTAGTGTGCCCAAGCTCTCCCCTTTTTCCCACCAGTTTGGTGCCCTGGAAGCTGTACCTGTCTTCAGCTTCATTCCTAGTGTCATGGCCGGGAGTTTGGCCTAGTGGTAGAGTGCTTGCCTAGCATGCAGGATGACCCTTGTTCGATTCCTCGGTACCACATAAGTAGAAAAAAGCCAGAAGTGGTGCTATGGCTTAAGTGGTAGAGATCTAGCCTTGAGAACGCCCAAGGACAATGTTCAGACCCTGAGTACAAGCCCTAGGACTGGTAAAAAATAAATAAATAAAATATTCTGAGTGCAGAAAGATGATCCTAGTCTCATTCAGTGGTGGGTTTGGGGTCTGAGCTACTGGGTACTGCCTACAAGTCTAAAGCTTTGTTCCATTTTACTAGTATGTTCTAATATCGTTGATGGTTACATGTCTACCTCCCCAAAGCATGATAGCATAAATGTGAACAGATAAGGTACTGCCCTGAGGGGAAGGTGGGTAGAGAGGGGAAAGTAATTGGACAAAGTGAGGGAAGAGGTGACACAATTCGAAAAGAAATTTACTCATTGTCTGACATATGTAACTGTAACCTCTCTGTGCACCACCTTTACAGTTTTTTTAACAGTTTTTTTTAAAGAGATACTGCCTTAGATTGTGGTTTAAACCCCAAAGTCTTTTTTTATTTTATTTTTTTTTATTGTCAGTTGTGGGCCTTGAACTCTGGGCCTGAGTATTGTCTTTGGGCTCTTCAGCTCCAGGCTACCACCCTACCCCTAGAGCCTGACTGCCACTTCCATTTTTCTAGTGGTTAACTTGGAGATAAGAGTCTCACGTGCTAGGCCAAGGGCATGTAATCCTAGCAACTCTGGAGGCTGAGATCTGAGGCCAGAAAAGGACCTGAGACTTTTATCTCCAATTAACCTCCAGAAAAACTAGGAAATGGGGCTTGGCTCAAGGATAGGGTGGTAGCCTTGAGCTGTTGAGCTCAGGGACAACGCCTAGCCCCAGGGGTAGAGTGGTAGCCTTGAGCCGAAGAGCTCTGGGACAGTGCCCCAGGCCAAGTTCAAGCCCCATGACCCACCAAAAAAAAAAAGTCTCACAGGCTTAGATGCCTGGCTTTGTACCATGATACTCAGATCTTGACCTCCTGAGTAGCTAGGATTGTGGACGTGAGCCATCGTGCCCTGCTTCCGAAGTCTTATTCCTACTTGTAAATTGGCTGTTCTGGATTCATGAGTCCACGCCAAGTTACTCAAAATGAACAAGACAATCATTTTTTTTTTGGGTGGGGGGGGGGAAGGTCAGTCGTAGGGCTTGAACTCTGGGCCTGGGTTTTGTCCCTGAGCTCTTCAGCTCAAGGCTAACCACCTACCCCTTGAGCCACAGTGCCACTTTTTGTGGCATTTGTTTGTTTGTTTGTTTGCCAGGCCTGGGCTTGAGCTCAGAGCCTGAGCACTATTCTTGGACTTTTTCAAGGCTAGAGCTCTACCACTTGAGCCACAGCACCATTTCTGGCTTTTTTCTTTGTATGTGGTATTGAGGAATCTAACCCAGGTCTTTGTGCATGCTAGGCAAAGCACTTTACCACTAGGCCAAACTCCTCTCTCTTTTGTGACTTTAGTACTTAGTTTTAGGCCACCTTCACTTGTCTCCTGTGCAGCCCTCCCTTCTCTGACTCCTCTTCTTCACTTTATTGTTTTTGGTTTTTCAGCAGATGGTAATTTTGGCAGAACTCCTATTTACTGATAGCCCTTGGCCCTCCTCAATGAATATCCTCAGCTAATTAGTTAATGAGGCTTTACTGGACTTAAGTCCTTAGTTACATTGTTGAGATCTCTGCCTTTAGGTCATGATTGTGTAACTAGCTGAGGGAAGGGCACCTCTGGAACTTAAAGACTTTTAGGTAAGTCCGGGAATATGGCCTAGTGGTTGAGTGCTTGCCTAGCATGCATGAAGCCCTGTAGGTTCCATTCCTTGGTACCACAAGCACAGAAAAAGCTGGAACTGACACTGTGGCTCAAGTGGCAAAGCATTAGTCTTGAGCAAAAAATGTCCAAGGACAGTGCCCAGGCTCTGAGTTCAAGCCCCAGACTGGCAAAAATAAAAATGAACCTCTGTAGATAGACAGGCCTGAAGGAGAGGTTTGAACCACTGGAACTGTGGATTGGGGTTGGAACCCAGGATCTGGGAGCCAGAGTGGCTGTATTTTACCTGCCAAGCTGCTCAAGGGTAACCTGAGATGAACTTAAACTCCAGGACCAGGCAAGTGTGACAGTTTGGCCACGTCACATACTCTTTTTCCGTGTTGTCCTGGTGACTGGAGTGTGGAGCTGGTGTCAGGTGGCCCTGAGACTCTCTGGTAGGTGTAGTACAGGGGTTGAAGGGTGAGGAGTCAGCAGGGACTGTGGCAGAGCCAAGAGCTCTCTCAGGCTATCTGACCAGGCAGATACACCTGCCTCTCTCCATGTGCCATGTCTCAGGAGGTCCACTCTAGGTCCTAATTCCTTGTGCCTGCCCTCTTTACTCTCTGCCAACCTCAACTTTAATGAGGACTACTCTTTTTTTTTCTCCTTCACTGATCTCATGCTCTCCTGTTCTCCTGTAAACCTTGCTTGCCTTAATGCTTTTCCTATACCTCCTTTCCAGACCACCAGCCAAAGTCTGGAGTCTAGCCTTTGAGACCCACTATTTTTCAGGATGCACTTTTCCTTTGAACTAAGTAAGCTTGACATTGCTCTGGTGACTGGCATAGGAGTTAAGTTACTCTTGGCCAGAACATCTGTGATAGTTCCTTGACCTGGGACAGTTTCATGTCTTTATCTATCAGGTGCAGATAATAAAGTGGCATTCCTAGGACAATTAGGATGATATAAATGTGACCATCCATGTAACTGTTCTTAAATTATGTTACTTCTTTGAGCTATAAGTATTTGAAAGCAGAAACAACCTTTATAATTTTTGTTGTTGTTTTGTACATACCCACATGCACACATACACAAGCACACGCGCACGCACGAGTCTTAAAGCTTGAACTCAGCCTCATCCTGGGTGCTGTCCCTGTTCTTTTTCACTCAAGGCTTTCTCTCTACTGCTTGAGGCACAGTTCCACTTCTGGCTTTTTTGGTGCTTAATTCTAGATAAGAGTTCACAGAATTTCCTGCCTGACCTGGTTTCAAACTCTAATCCTTAGATCTCAGCCTCTTGAGTTGATTCAGATTACTGTAAGCATGAGCCATCCACACCCAGCAGCAACCATCACTTGTAAAATTTCCCCTGATGCTCTAAAAACTATAATCCTAGCTGAGATCTGAGGATCACAGTTCAAAGTCCGCTCGGGCACTAAAGTCTGTGAGACTATTATCTCCAGTTAACCACCGGAAAACCCCTGTGGCTCAAGGAGTAGGGCCGTACCCTTGAACTGAAGAGCTTTAGGGGCAATGTCCAGGCCTAGAGTTCAAGTCCAACAACCAACATGTAAAGAAGCCTGTGCAGCCAGGTTGCTTGGGCCAAAGTGGAAGCCAGCTGCTATGAGGGATTGAATGAATAGCAATGAAATTCTTGTAGATTTGGGTAGTTACATCCATCCACTGGGATTGTAGATGCCGTTAATAGTTGGGATGCTTCAGGGCCAGTGCTGGGTGTTTTTCCATTGTGAGATTGTGAGCCTGAGTGATCTGGTGCTCGGCCAGCATAATTTCCTAATAAGTAGCCTATTGTGATCATAACCTTTGTGGGCGCATTTGGATGTGTCATTGTACAAACTAAATTCTTACATCCCAGTGAAACAAAAGGGTGTGATAAAAGAACTCCTTTTTTCTTTTTTCTTTTTTTTTTTTTTTTGTCAGTTGTGTGGCTTGGACTCAGGAGCTGTCCTGAGCCTCTTTGTAGTCAAGGCTAGGGCTCTACCACTTGAGCTGCAGCACCACTTCCATCCAGGTTTTTTGTTTTGTTTTGTTGTTTTGGTAAGAGTCTCACAGGGACTTTTCTTCCTGGGCTGGCGTTGAACTACTATCCTCAGATCTCGGCTTCTTGAGTAGCTAGGGTTACAGACATAAGCCACCAGAACCCAGCAAGAACACTTCTTTTAGAGCTGCTTTAGTTTTGGTTATGCCTTCTACCACCTAGTTGGCTGATACTGGACCCAAGCTCCTGCTTCCTGGTCCCCACTAGTTCTTGGCACCTTTAACTGAAGCATCCCTCTTGTGCCCTAAATTTGTTTTTGGTTCCCTGGCTCCCACCACTATCCTACCAGCCCTGGGTTTTTATGCAGTTTCTGGCATGAAGAGCTATTATCACCTTCTCCTGGCACACTGGACATCTTTGGCTTTTTCCTCCCTTATTTCCTTCCTTAAAATCTATTCTGAGCCAGCAGGTGGCCTAGCTACTCTGGAGTCTGAGATCTGAGAATCTCTATTCAAAGTCAGCCCGGCTCTAAAGTCCATGAGACTCTTATCTCCAATTAACCACCAGAAAACTGGAAGTGGCACAAGGTGTGCCTACACCTGTGCCTCAAGGTGTAGCGCCGTAGCCCTTGAGCTGAATTGCTTAGGGACAGCACCCAAGCCCAGTGTTCAAGTCCTACAGCCAACAACAGAAATCTACTGTCTTTGCTTTTGTGTTGCTCTCCTTTTGTTTGCAATTTGAGTGTGCTGGGTTGACTGCCTGCTGCATACTAGGAGGAGACTTTGGTTGCAAGGAATGTTGGGGGAGCATGCTCATCTGGTGCCATCTTTCCCTGCAGATGACATGTGAGTTTCTTTGGGAGCAGCTGCTTGAGTGGAAATGCTCTCCGTGGTGGAGAATGAACTGGACTCCCGGGCTGCCATCCCGGTAAGTAGGTACCAGAGGATCTAGGCTGGGAAAGACTACAGGGAGCTGCCATTGCATCATGAGCTTTTCTCTTGGAAATGAATGGATATGATCCACAAAGACACCCAGGTAGAGAAATGTTTTCCAACAAAAGAAGTTCTGAAGAGATCCTACCCTTTTATGTTTACACGGTGAGCATGTGTGTAAAGCATAGTGGGAATTCAAGGTGGTTTATCTGAAGACCTCTGCCTCGGGCTGTGATTAGATCACAGTTTTTTTTTTTAAGGCATTGATTTGGTCTAAAGTAGCTGTTCCCAGCACTGGTCATTTGTCTGTTTCACTAATGGGGTACAGTGATGGCTTACAGATATCTTTGAACACTTATCATTTTTCAAATGTAATTGTTAGTGACCAGTTCACCAGAGCCTCTCAGATCCCCTTTCTTGGAGAACTCTGCTTGGCACTAGTTCTTAGCTATCTTGGGCATCTGAATTGATACAGTTCCCTTAGAAAGACATCCAACTAAAGGCTTCATAACACTGACACTGACATGGCTCTTGCGGTAGAAGCCAAGATTTCTTTTTCTTCTCCACTTAGAAAACTTGGTGCTAAAAGCACTGTGGTCTTAATAAGTCTACATTCTAAATCAGGTGCTGGTGGCTCACACCTATAATCCCAGCTAATCTGGAGAGTGCCCAGGTTCAGTCAGACACACAGACAGACACGACACACACACGGCCACTAGAGGTCAGGACCTCTAGTCTCTCTACTGACTTTCAAGCAAAAATCTCCTTTCCCCGTTTTCTGATCTGGGACCTGGCCCTAAACCTAAACTAGCTCAGTCTTCTAGTGAGGTCTTACTTGTACTGACCTCCTGAGGGCACGGATTTCTTTTTTCTTTTTCTCTTTCTTTCTTTCATTCTGTCAGTTGTGGGACTTGAACTCTAGGCCTGAGCATTGTCCCTGAGCTCTCCAGCTCAAGGCTATTGCCCTACCCCTTCAGCAACAGTGCCACTTCTAGTTTTGTGGTGATTAATTGGAGATAAGAGTCTCCTGAGACGTTTTAGTGGCCAGGGTGGCTTTGAACTATGATCCTCAGATCTCAGCCTCCTCAGTAGCTAGGATTACAGGTGTGAGCCACTGCACTTGGCCAAGGGCAAGGATTTCTTAAGGATGTGTGCCTATGTAGCCTCACTCACTTGGAAATCATTTGCACTTTTTATTTATTTTTATTTTATTTTATTGCCAGTCCTGGGGCTTAAACTCAGGGCCTGGACACTGCCCTTGACCTTCTTTTGCTCAAGGATAGCACTCTACCACTTGGGTCACAGCTCCACTTCTGGATTGTTTTGTTAATTTGGAGAAGTCCAGGCTTGTTCAAACCACAGTTCTCAGATCTTAGCTTCCTGAGTAGCTAGGATTACAGGTGTGAGCCACCGATGCCCAGCTTACAATATTCCTTTTGAGGATGATGAACATGACCTAATATTAGACAGTGGTGAAGGTAGCATGACTCCACTGTTGAACTCCATCATTTAAGTGGGTCTGTAAGTCCAACATTCATGTCAAACCAGAGTTTCTGTAATGATAGTTTTGTCATACTTATATCTATGATTGAAAAGTATACATTCCAAAATACTTTATCTACATTTTATAATACATGTACTTACAAGAGCTAGGTACAGTGCTAAGTACTGGGAATAGGATAATGAATTAACAACTAGTCTTACCCACAAGTAACAATACCCTGGGTGCTCTGGAGCCAGAGTATTATTTCTACTTAACAGATAAGAAAGTTGAAGCTCAGAGAGGTTAAATGAAATGTCTGAGGTGCCCCAACTGGTTACCGACCCATCTGAGACTGAACCTAAGCCTTGGTTCTGAGGCCTTGGAGTGTGCATATACACAAGCACTCTGCTGCTGGAGTTTGAAGTCAGTTCCTTGTATCCTGGAGACTGAACTCAGAGCCTGAGCACTGTCCTTGGGCTTTTTCCTCAAGGCTAGCACTCTGCCACTTGAGCCACAGCACCATTTCTGGCTTTTTTCTTTCTGTGTATGTGGTACCAAGGAATCGAACCAGGTCTTTGTGCATGCTAGGCAAGCAATCCCACTAAGCCAAACTTCCGGCCCAGTTCCTTGTATTCTTGCTTGGCTTTTTTACTCAAGCTGCTTAAGCCACATGCCCACTTTAGGGTTCTTGGTGATGAGACTCTCTAGATTTGTCTGCCTGGGCTGCTTCAAACTATGATCCTCAAATCTCATCCTCCTGAGGGACTAGGATTACAAGCATGAGCCACTGGTGCCTGGCTTGGATTTTTCTTAATATAACAATACTTATGTGTTTTTAACATGGTGGCTAAGCACATTCTCTGGCCACTGAGCCACACCTTCAGCGTTTCTGGATATTTTTGGTGCTCCAGTGTAATATTTTATATACCTTTGCTTAACTCTACAAAACCTTGATCATGTTAATCGGTTAAGAAACATCACCCGTGTCTTACCGAGTCTCCAGGTATTTAAACACAAGATTATAGGGCTAGACATCTACTGAACGTTGGTTTGAAAATGAAAAGAATTTATACCAAAAAAAGCCTTCAAAAACAAGTTCTCTATATTTAATCTTTATTTGATATAATTAACATGTAGCAACTTTTCAGAAGGAATCTATATACTAGTGAGTGGTCAGTGTGGCTGGAATTGAGCAATAGGCCAAGGGTTATATTATAGGGACTGCAGGATTTTCTTCTAAAGATGTCTTCTGTGTGGCACTGCCTAGGTCATCAAGAAGAAGCTGGTAGGATCTGTGAAAGCACTACAGAAGCAGTATGTGTCCCTGGATACAGTGGTCACGAGCGAGGACAGCGATGCCAACACCATGTGCAGTGCCCTGGAGGCTGTGTTCATCCACGGCCTGCACGCCAAGCACATTCGTGCTGAGGCTGGAGGAAAAAGGAAGAAACATGGACTCCAGAAGCCTCTGCCTCAGCCTGTCTTCTGGCCCCTCCTGAAAGCTGTCACCCACAAGTGAGATCAGCTTGGAGAGGTTTTGCTTCAGGGAGGAACTTCCTGTGTGGGACACTTGGCTTCTCTTGCGGCAGCTCTGCAGAAGGCAACAGATGGCCTGGCCTGTGTTGTGGTGTAGAGACAGCTGAGGAGATAGGATAGGATTGTGCCTGAAGGAAAGGTTTATCTCCAAACAGCCACAAGACCTAGGCAAACTCACCCTGGTGCCTATGGCTGCTTCCTACCCCAGGGCTAGTGACCTGTCAGAATTATGCAATTACAACAGAGTGTATATGGCCTTCAGAGCTAAAGACTTTTGTTGTCTCTGGCCCTTTACAGAAAAAGCTTGCAAGCCTTTAAATATCTTTGCAAGTGTGTGTGTGTGTGTGTGTGTGTGTGTGTGTGTGTGTGTGTGTGTGTGTATTCATAGTAAGGTTTAGAAGTTTCAGAAAGAGCGAAGTCCAGGTAAAATACCTGAATAATCACCCCAAGACTCTGGCTTTGGCCTTGCCCCTACCAGGCTTTTGAGCAAGTTGCTAGCACTCTGACTCTAATGGGTATTAAATGTCACCGTCAGCCTGAAGGTGCCCTGTCGGCCTCTGGTCTGCTTTCTATGACTACAGTGACTTTCTATTTGTCCCCTATCTTATTCTGTGTTTCCTTGGGTTGATGTGTGCTGAGCTGAAGCGAGCTAGAGCTCAACCACACAATGGGGTTAGGGGAAGGGCTTCACTCACACACTTGAGGCATGCCCAAGGCTTTGTGGTAGAGTAGAGGAGGGCTATTTATGTCACATCAGGGGATTCAGGAACTGAGTTTGGTACCCCTAGAATCTGACCTTCTCCAGAATGTGCATAGCTGTGGTTAGGTCATACAAAAACATTTAAATCCTGTCACTACCTTGGGATCCCTGGATCTATATCCCGATAAGTTCCCTGGGGGCTTCTTCTACATGTGTGGGTATGGGAACCTTTGCTCCGTGTGACCTGATTAATATGATATTCAAGACCCTCCATTACCTGGCTTTGCAACCTAACCAGCACTCCCTGCCCCAACACACATACACACACACACACACACACACACACACACACACACACACACACACATATCCCTGTTGTAATTGGAGTTGTTACACTTCTACTCTTTATGTCTTTTTTCTTTCAGTGCGTTATGCCCAGAAGGTTCACTGTCTTTGCTTCTAGAAAGCCTTCAGGGCTCAGCTCAGAAACTTTTCGTGGTACTTTTCTTACTCTAACTTAGAAATGTGCCAGCCTCTTACCTCACTACCAACAAAGAGGCGCCATGTGCTCCTCAATGGCAGTTTCTTGGGGATAGGGGTGAAAGCTCAAGGGTAGGGCAGTAGCCTTGAGCTGAAGAGCTCTGGGACAGCACCCAGGCAGAGTTCAAGCCCCATGACCCCCCCAAAAAAGAAGTTGAGAGCCAGGTGTCAGTGGTCCACACCTATAATCTTAGCTGCTCAGAAATCTGAGGATCACAATTTGAAACTAGCCAGTTGGGACAAAAAAAAAAAATTGTGAGACTTATCTCCAGTTAAGCACCACAAGGCCCAGAAGTGGTGGTATGGCTCAAGTGGTAGAATGCCTGCCTTGAGTGAAAAAGCTATGGAACAGGGGCTGGGAGTTTGGCCTAGTGGTAGAGTGCTTGCATAACATGCACAAAGACCCGGGTTCAATTCCTCGGTACCACATACATAGAAAAAAACCGGAAGTGGTGCTGAGGCTCAAGTGGTAGAGCTCTAGCCTTGAGAAAGTCCAAGGACAGAGCTCAGGCCCTGAACTCAAGCCCAGGACTGGCACAAAAAAAAAGAGCTATGGAACAGCATCCAGGCCTTAACTTTAAGCCCCTGTCCAAAAATTTGTTTATGCCTACATATATTTGTAGTCATTATCAGAGTTTCTTACTAATCCACAGATTAAACATTTTGCATATCAGGGATTTGAAGTTTTTCCTTTATATCAGTCGTGGGGCTTGAACTTGGGGCCTGGGCACTGTCCCTGAGCTCTTTTGCTCAAGGCTAGTGTTCTACCACTTTGAGCTACAGCTCCACCTCTGGTTTTTTGGTAGTTAATTGGAGATGAGTCAAACAGACTTTCCTGCCCTGGCAGGGTTTGAATCACAATGCTCAGTCAGTTCTCTGCTTCCTCAATAACTAGGATTGCAGGGGTAAGCCACCAGTGCCTGGCTTGAAGTAATTTCTTAAAACGAATCTATTCTCTTTCCAGACATATCATCTCAGAACTGGAGCACCTGGTCTTTGTCAGCACGGATGTGGGCCGCTGTCGGGCCTGGCTGAGGCTGGCCCTCCACGACGGCCTGATGGAGTGCTACCTGAAGCTGCTCCTCCAGGAGCAGGCCCGACTGTGCGAGTACTACCAGCCCACAGCCCTGCTACGAGACGCTGAGGAGGGCGAGTTCCTCCTTAGCTTCCTGCAGGGACTAACATCCTTATCCTTTGAGCTCTCCTACAAGTCTGCCATCTTAAACGAATGGACGCTTACCCCCTTGGCCCTCTCTGGGCTTTGCCCACTCTCTGAGCTTGAACCTCTTACTACCTCTGGTGCAGAACTACAGCGGAAGGAGTCTCTGGATTCAATTTCTCACTCCTCAGGCTCAGAGGACATCGAAGTTCATCACTCAGGCCACAAGATCCAGCGGAATAGGAAGCTCACTGCCTCTTCTCTCAGCCTTGACACAGCCAGTTCATCCCAGCTGTCCTGCAGCCTGAACTCTGATAGCTGCCTGCTCCAAGAGAATGGGTCCAAGAGCCCAGACCGTTCTGAGGAGCCCATGTCCTACGACTCAGACCTAGGCATAGCAAATGTTGATGATTCTGACCCATCTCTACAAGAGTAAGCATCTTTCCCCATGCCCTCCTTCCCTCTCTTCACCCTTCATCTTTGCTCTCCTTCTCCCCAGCCAATGTGATTGTCTCAGAACTCTGCTAGGGTATAAAACTGTCAGAGGACTCTTGAGTTCTTGCTGTAATGGAAGAACATGGCAGAGTTGAAGGGAGTGGATTAGAAGAGCTGGTATAAGCTCTGATGTTAACAAGTCACTTGGTCTCTGAGACTCTGAATGTGTCATCTGTATGTAGATGGAGGAGGCTAGTAGTTCAGAGCATCTAAACAACTTGTAGCATTGCCAAGGAGCGTAATGCATAAGGTGTGGCCTCACAGAAGACCTGGTTGGGGTGGGGGGTACAAATCCAGGTGCAAATAGGAACAAGTGAATGTGTGGCAGACTTGCTAGACCAGAGAGAGGAGCCTGGGACAGAGCCTTCTTCACATAGCCTTATTTTATTTTACTTTATTTTTTTGTGCTGGTACTGGAACTTGACCTGAGTGATGTCCCTTAGTGTTTCCTGCTCAAGTGCATGCTCTACCACTTTAGCCACAGCTCCACTTCCAGCTTTGGGGGGGGGGTGGGGATTAATTGGATAAAAGTCCCATGGGCTTTCTGATCCTCACATCTCAGCCTCCTGAGTAGCTAGCAGCAGTAGTAGTAGACGTCACCCATGCATGTGCCACCAGTTCCCAACTGAAGATCAATTTTTGAGTTATTTATAGTTGAATTACCAAGTTGTATGTTAGGCAGTCTTACTCATTCCTGTCTCATCTACCTTATTCTTCATTCCTGTTTTTGTGGCCATAATTATTAATTTCTAGTATACTCTTCCAAAAGTTTCTAAATGTGTTCATAACAGATACTACTAATATGCAGATCTTTGTATTTCTTCCTCTTCCATATCCCCCTGTTCCACACAGGAAGTATATGCACATGGTTCTGTGCCTTACATTGGAAGAGATCTTTTCATATCAGAGCATCTGGTTCCATGTACCAACTTGATTTATTTAGTCAGCCCTATATCTATACCCATGCCTGAATGGACATGAATGATCTTTCATTCAGATTTTATATAAGTGTCTTCATTCAGTGAATTCCTAAAGTAAAATTGCTGAGCCAAGGAAAAACTGATTTAGAATTTTCACAGATACTAATTCCATTAAATGCCCTTCCAGCAGAAGTTATCCTCAAGCTTAGATGTTTACTTATCCACTAGGTAAATACAGCAACCTTTTCTCCAGCCTCCCTCATGACATTTCAGCTCATATCTAGGACATCTTCTCCACTCTTTGTTACCCACCTCCTGCCTTGCTTCAGGTCTTCATGGGGTTGTTACTGGTCTCGAATGGCGCCAGGAATGGTTGGTGTATGGACAGGGTAGTTTCCAGTCCTGTGTCTCTCCTTCCAAGTCCAGTAATATCAGACCAATTGCTGGCTTTTTCTGAAGCTCTGTTTCCTCATCTTGAAAATGGGGAGATCCCCTCTGATGAAGCCTTTGAGGACCATAGTGAGTGCCTGTCAGTGAGCTGAGCCATGGGAATGTCTGCTAGACTACCCAGAAGGCTTCTGAACACCAGTACATGAGATGGTATTTTCAGATGTCGGTCCAGCTTCTAAAGATGGCTGCACCCTTGGCTGGCCATGGGGAACTTGGGCTTGTTCATCTGCCTCCTTACAGACCAGCCAGCTTCTCTTTATCATGTTCCTTACCTTTATCTTACATTGAGTCTTCTGACTGGAAAATTCCAGTGTAAGGTTATTGAATCAGTAACCATCCACTAACGGAAAGCATTATTCTGGGTCTTGTGAGTAAACTCAAAAGACAACAGTCAGGATGTAGAGATGAACACTGATATGAACACACTTTGGAACATTAAACTCTCAGGTGCATAAACCCTTAGGGCCATCATATTTAGAGGTAGGCCTCAAAATTAGTCTGAGCATACCAAGAGGATAAATGCTTTGAGGAGTATATGTTGTGAGGATAAATGATGCTCATTGGAGCTAAGAGTTCACTTAGGTTATCATGATTTTTGTTTTCCTTGCTACATAGTTTCCACTGGGTAGCCTAGGCTGGCCTCCAACTGTCAGTCCTCCAGCCTTCACCTCCCAAGGGTTGGGATTATAATATATAAACATTTTTGATTTTGTTTTGTTCTGCTACCATCAGAGACTTAAACTCAAGGTGTGACTCTTGCTCACAGCTGGTACTCTACTACTTGAGCCATGCCCTCAGCTTGGTTAACTGGAGATGGAATCTAAAGGGCTTTTGTGCTGGGGCACAATCCTCTGGATCCAAGCTTCTTAAATACCTAGGATTGCAGGCTATGCTATTTAAACAATTGGTAACTTAAAAGTGTGCATAAATCTAGATATTGCTGGGCTCGGTGGCTCACACCTGTAATCCTAGCTACTCTGGAGGCTGAGATCTGAGGCTCAAGGTTCAAAGCCAGCCTACACAAAAGAACCTGAGACTCTTATCTCCAGTTAACTTGTAGAAAGTAGGAAGTGGGGCTTGGCTCAAGGGTAGGGAGGTAGCCTTGAGCTGAAGAGGCCAAGTCAAGCCCCCTAACCCACAAAAAAATAAATAAATAAAATCTAGGTATTGGTGGCTCATGCTTGTAATCCTAGCTACTTAGGAGGCTAAGATCTAAGGAACACTACATAGTCAGCCTAAGGAGACAAATCCAAGAGACGCTTATCTTTAGTTAACCAGCAGAAAAGTCAGAACTGGAAACATAGCTCTAGGGATAAACCTATGAGCAAAAAAGCCAAGCAAAAGCATAAGGCCCTAAGTCCATCCCTGTGGTTTACCTTCTTTTCAGTGATCCATTTTTAGAGACCTTAGCAAGAACCAGCACCTGCCTGTCTCCTCCTTACTGATGCCTCCCTTGGAGCTGGGGCCACAGTGCATACATCCTACCTGGCTTGTTGATTTAGATACAGTCTCACTAACACCCACACTGGTCTCCACTGAATCCTCCAAATCTGCCTCTAGTTATAGCTACTATCCCCTTTCATCAGACGCCTTTCCATCTTCCTTTCACTGGCCTTTGAGTAGGTGTACACTCTGTACATACTAACTCATAATGCAGCAGCCATTTCTGGACACATGAGGTTTCTCTGGCCCCAATCCAGCTTTGAGGGGGACCAGCCCTATACCTCACTGCAGCCCTGTTGCTCCATTGTCTGTTCCAGAGACAAAGACATCCTCACCTCACGCAGCCCCTGCTGCTATGGAGCCCTATTCTGAGACACTGGGCCTGGGGGCATTCCTAATGCAGATGGCATTGGCTCACATAGCCATTCACTTGGCTTGGCAAACTCCCAAGTTCATGTTGCCTCTTCAAAATGGTGGTCCAGTCCCATTAAGTAAGCCTTTCCATTGAGACTGGAGCTGTGGCCTTAAGTCCTGCCTTTATGGGACATCAGAGTAGGGCTGTGTGCCATAGGTAATTAAGAGATTGTTGTGTAAGCTGGGCCCATGGCTTACACCTGTAATTTTAGCTACTCAACAGGCTGAAATCTGAGGATCACAGTTCAAAGCCAGCCCAGGCAGGAAAGTCCATGAGGCTCTTATCTCTAGTTAATCACCAAAAAGTTGGAAGTGGAGCTGTGGCTCAAGTAGTAGAGCACTAGCAAAAAAGCACCGGGACTGCACCAAGGTCCAGGATCAGCACAACAAAAAGAGACAGAGACAGAGAGTGTTGTATTGTTTGGTTTGTTTTTTCAGTCATGAACCTGAAGTTTTCCATTTCTGCCCATGATTGCAATAGTCTGAAACATTCTAACCAGCAACTTGTTATTCAAATGTTTTCTTTGTTTAAAAAATGTCTAGGGTATTGTCAGAATTCAGCAAAGCCCAGGTAAACCCTATGCCAGGCAATGGACCAAGCCAAGAGATCGAAAACCCCATATCACAGCCCTCGCTGTCCCTTGGGCCTGCCACCAGCACCCAGCTGCACTGTGATGGGCCTGCAGAGCTCCCTCCTGCCCCAGCATCCTCCTCAACCCAACATGGTAGCCACAAGCAAGAGCCACTCCCCCAGGAACCCAGCACCCTGGATGAGCAACTGCCAGACACAGCCTCGGCTGTCTCTGCAGGGAACCTGTCAGACCTGCAGCCTTCTAGTCCCATCCATGCCACAGTCAGCCCAGGAAGTACCCAGCAGAAGACCCTGGAGCGCAGTGGAATTGGACTGAAGCTTGGGGTGTCCTCCCCTACCAGTCCGGTGAGTATGCAGACTGCCTGTGTAATGTAGGGGAAGAGCCTCAGAGCTGAAACAAGGTTCCCAAGCTGGTGACCTTGAAGTGGTTTCTGCCTTCTCCCCATTGCCTTCCTTTCTTCCCACATGTACTAGTGTTGGCAGCTTTGTAATGAGCTGAGGCTTCTTGGGCTGTGAGTGGTACGGAGGAGCCGGGGACTCTGCTGGTCACCTCCCACACGTGTCTCCTATCACCTCCATTTTCGAAACTGAGAATATACTAAGTGGATATTTCTACAGAATGCCATGTTTTTTCTCATTTTTCAGCATGAGCCAGATTTTAGAACTGCATTGTGGCAGCCATCAACCAGTTATGGCTATTAGGCACTTCAAGTATGGCTGTGCCAAACTAAGATAACGTTTATTGCTGGCTTGTTCAAAGGAAAATATCTTTTGGATATATTAGACGTAATAAGATTGTTAAAATGAGTTTGTGTGTTTGTTTTGTTGACGCAGGGGTTTGAGTTCAAGGCCTTGAGTTTGTTAGGCAGGCATTCTAACATGTAGCCACATCTCTAGCCCCTTTGTGAGCTAGTTGCTTTGAGATAAGATCTTGCTTCCTACCTGGAACTGATCTATTTTAGACTTCTCATAATTACTGGAGTAATAGGTATGCGCCACCACACCCAGTGCTCTCTGTTACAAAGTGATCTCTCAGACTTTTCTGCCCCAACTGGCCTTGAGCCTCAATCCTCCTGCATCACACCAGTAATCCTAGCTATTCAGGAGGAATGCGGTTCAAAACTAGCCTGGGCAGGAAACTCCATGAGACTCTTACCTCCAATAAATTACTCAAAAAAAAAAAAGTCAGAAGTGATGCTGTGGGTGAAATGGTAGAAAATTTTCCTTGAGTCAAAGAAGCTCAAGGGACAGCGCCCAGGCCCAGAGTTCAAGTGACTACCACTAACAACAACAACAAAAGAGTGGGAAACTATCACACAGTCTAATTTGATATCATGAACTCTCCTTAACACCACAATCTAATTTTATATAAAAATTTTACCCCTTCTTAATGAAACTTTCCTTTCCTTCCTTTACCACATACCCCCTAACTCTAACAACCACTACTTTATTTTCTACTGTGATAGATTTGATTGTTCTAGAAATCTCACATAAATGAAATCATATAATAGGTGATCTTTTGTGACTGTTCTCTTTTGATGAACATACTTTGACTTTTATCCATATTGTAACATGTATTTCATTCCTTTTAACTGCTGAGTATTGTGCTATTGTATATTCTTCTTCTTCTTTTTTTTTTTTTTTTTTTGTCAGTGGTGGGGCTTGAACTCTGGGCCTAGGCACTGTCTCTGAGCTCTTCAGCTCAAGGCTATCCCTCTTATCACTTGAGCTACAGCAATACTTCCAGTTTTCTGGTGGTTAAGATATAAGTCTCAGACTTTCATGACTGGCCTGCCTTTGAACTGCAATACTATAGCCTCCTGAGTAGCTAGGATTACAGGCATGAGCCACCTCGCCCAGCTTCTGTTGTATATTCTATAGTATGACTAAGTCACACTGTATGCTGCTGCAGATACTCATTTATCAAGTTTTTGTTTTTTATATTTTGGTGTATGAGTTTTAGACTCAGGGCCTGACACTTCCAGTCAAGTGTTCTCCGATCCTTTTTGCTATAGTTATTTTTCAACTAAGATCTTGAGTTTTTGTCCAGGCAGACCTTAGACCACAATCCTCCTATCTGTGGCCTCTTGCATAACTGAGATTACAAGTATTGCACCATCACTTCCCAGCTTATTGTTTGAAATGGAGTATCACCAACTTCTTCCCCAGAATAACCTCAAACCGTGATCTTCTGGGTCTCTCCAAGAAAGCTGGGATTACAAGCATGAGCCACCATTTTTGACTTCTACAGGGTTTTGTATGGGTGTATGTTTTTAATTCTCGTGGCTGAATAAATAGGAGCAGAATTTTTGGATCATAAAAGAACTCTTATTTTTTAGTAGAACTCCCAAATTGTTTTTCAAAGCACTACCCTAGTTTATATTTCAACCAGCAATGTATTTCCCCACATGCTCAACAGTAGTTATTATCTAGTTTATGTACTATTATTATTACTACTATTATACGGCCATCCAAGTGGGTGATGACTTGTCATAGTTTTAATTTACATGTCCCTGATGACTAAAGATGTCAGTGTGCTTTCATTTTCTTATTGGTAATTTGATCCTATTTTGTGAAACATTTATTCAGGATATCAACCTATTCCTAAAACAAACTGTATGTGGTTTCTATGTTGGCTGCTAAAGGCTCTCAATATTATAGATACAATTTTTTTTTATTAGAGGAAAAAATATATATTCAGGAGTCTTGGTTTGCCTTTTGAATTTGTTAATAGTATTTTCCCTTTTTAAAAAAAAAAATTTCAGTTTAGAACTGGAACTGAGGATCTGGGCGCTGTCCCCAACCTCAAATCTAGCACTCTACCACTTTGAGCCACAGCTTCACTTCTGTTTCTCAGGTGGTTAATTAGAGATAAGAGTCTCACAGACTTTACTACTTGGGCTGGCTTTGAACTGCAGTCATCAGATCTCAGCCTCCTAAATAGTTAAGACTATAAGTAAGTGTGAGCCACCAGCACCCAGCTCTGTATTCTTTATTGAATAGAAGCTGTTCATTTTAGAAGCCGGGATGAAATTCAGTGGTAGAGGACATGCCTGACATGCATGGAGACCATGAATTTTAATGTTCAATTTATTAATCGTTGTTTTGGCAGCTCTGGGTTTTGAACTCAGGATTTGGGTGCTGTTTCTGAGTTTTGCTCAAGGCTAGTGCTCTACCACTTGAATCACAGCCCTGCATTCTGGCTTTTGGGGGGATGGGTAATTGGAGATAAGAGTCTCACAGACTTTCTTACTCAGTCCAGCTTCAAACTGCAACCCTCAGATCCCATCCTCCTGAACAGCTAGGGTTCTAGGTGTAAGCAACTGGTGCCTGGCTTGTTGATCTTTTTGTTTATAGTTTGCATGGTGTTTTGTGTAATTTAGGAAATCTTTATCTCAAGGCTCCAAAGGCCTTTTCCTATGTTTCCTTGTAGGAGCTATGGTAGTTATCTTCCACAATGCTTATGGGGTTCATATTTGTTTATGGATGAGGTTGTAGTCAAAGTTTGTTTTATGCAGCATCATTCACTGATTGTGACAATGTAAATCCTGTAACTATGAAACTGCAGTTCAGTCCTCATACGTTCTATCCTGAAAATGGCTTCAGGGCTGTTACAGAATCTTGAAGGTTGTACTAGACTCAGGTGGAGGCACACTGAGGGTTGTGCAAGGCTCTGCAGCCCCTGCATGTCTTCCCCTATGGCCCTCATCTGTCTTGTGTTTTCATTACTGAGCCACATACTTTTTATCGGACACATCTTTGGAAGGGTAGTGGAGTCACCATCAAGTCTTATGGCCTAGAGACATGAGGATCAAGATTCAAGACTAGTCCAAGCAGAAAAGTCCGTGGCTGGGAGTTTGGCCTAGTGGTAGAGTGCTGCTTGCCTAACATGCATGAGACCCCAGTTCAATTCCTCGGTACCACATAGATAGAAAAGCCAGAAGTGATGTGTGGCTCAAGTGGTAGAGCAATAGCCTTGAGGAAAGCCCACGGATAGTGCTCAGGCCTTAGTTGAAGTCCCAGGACTGGCCAAAAAAAAAGAAGTAGAGGAAGAATGAAAGAAAAGGGAACCAGCCTTGGTGTGACTGGTGACCAAAACTGTATGTGTGTGCTTTCCCAGGGGGCCAACACACCCTCAGCCATCTCCAAGGAACCTGTTCCCACTATTGCTTTAGAAAATCAGAGGTTTTCCTTGGAGAATCATCTGGCAGTGATTCTGTAGTCAGTAGACTATGTCTGAGCATTTCCTAGTAGGGAGAGAAGCGCTCACCCTCCATAGCCATGAGATTCACACTTGACTCTGTCTTTCCTGTTCCTTCCACCACCTCCCCTTTATTATCTTACATTAAAAACATTTGAGAGCTGGGCACTAGTGGCTCAAGCCCATAGTCCTACCTACTTAAGAGGCTGGGGCCTAAGGCTCATAGTCTGAAGCCAGTCTAGGCAGAAAAGTCCCTATGAGACTCTTATTCCCAACAAACTATTCAAAAAAAGCCAGAAGTGGTGCTGTGACTTAGTGGTAGAGTGCTAGCCTTGAGCAAAAAGAACTCAGGTACAGTGCCCAAGCCCTGGTTTTAAGCACCATGACCGACCAAAAAAAAAAAAAGTTGGGATTTAAGTCTCTTTATCAGTGCTGTGTCCTTTTCTGAGACATACCGAGAAGATTAACTGGAAGACTAGCACCATGGCTTAGTGAGCATTGGTTCAACCACCCACCCATCAAGAAAAAAAAGCGGGGGGGAAGAAAAAACTTTTCAACAGACTTGTAGATGCTAGGATGGGGTAAGCACAGAATCATGGGGCTTGTAAGGGTCCTTGCCTCACCTGGAGGATGGGAGCTAGATTGGCTAAGGAAACTTCCAGAAAGAGGTAATAGGAACTCTTGCATCAGGGCCATGGGCAGGGGTTGCAGATGGCAGAATCTCTAGTGTGCTGGGATTTGCCCCTCCCGTCCCTTGTCCTCAGGGAATGCCCTAGGTCTTAGTGACCTAGGAGGGCTTTGCTCAGAATCCAGTGTTGTACCTAGTCCTCAGTAGCCATTCTGATTGATATATCATCCTATCCCTGGCAGAAAGGAAAGGCTATTTCAAGGGCCCTGTGGAGAAATAAGATTCTAGGCAGCTCCCCCAGGCACCTGAGTTAGAACTTGCCACTCTTTGTCGGGGTCCTTCGTCCCCAGTCCCTCTTGACTAGTAGGAGGGATGGGGAAAATACACCCCAACCAGTCCAAGCCGCGAGAGGAGAGGGCCCACTGTCCTCCCGACCTCCTGCACTCATCCTTCCTTCCCCGGAGCACGAACAGAGCTGCCACACAGCTTCCTCAAGGCAGGAATCTCTCTCCAAAAAGCCCCCCTCCTCCGTATATTGGGTGCAGGAGCCTATCAGCACAACAGGTGGGCAGGACAAAGATGTCCACCTGTTTACCCCTACTACAGGTCTCAGCAGAAAGTTATTAGACATGGCGTTACTCAGCCCCCAACAACTCTTGGCTTCAGGAGTTCTGAAGCATCTGAATGGATTTACCTGTCCAAACCAATCCTTATGGAGCAACCACAGCCTGACCTTTCTTCCCTGTGTACAGAGCCAGGGAGGGCAATCTTGATCGAGGGATTGGAAATAGCAACATCAGGGTGAGGTTAGTGGCACTTAACAAAGCAGCTGGGCTGGTTCCACCCCTCTGTGATTCATTTCCTCCATGCAGACAGACACTTTGGGCAGCCTGCCAGCTTCCTTGTCTTTGCTCTTCTATGTTTAGGCACAGAAGGGCAGGAGGGCCTGAAATAATGAAAGAAAGGAACTGGAATCCATTCCCACAAGCTCACTGACCCCAGATCTTCCCTCACTTTCTTACTGAGCATCTTCAGACTCAGAGACTGCAGCAAACAGATGCCAGGGCCTGCCCTCTGAGGGTCTGCTCAGAAGCAGGGACCAGCTTGACATCATGGCCCAGGCTGTTATCATAGTACCCAGGGGATTGTGGCCAGAGAATCCCAAGCTTAAGGTCAGCCTAGGTTACACAGTAAGAACCTCACTCAAAAACAAAAGAGGCAGTGAGGCTGGGTACAGATGGCTCACACCTGTAATCCTAGCTACTTCGAAGGCTGAGATCTGGGGATTGCAGTTCAAAGCCAGCTGGTACAGGAATGTCCCTGAGATTCTTATCTTCGGCTTGCAGTATAGCTATGGCTTAATAGTAGAGCACTAGTCTTGAGCAAAAAAGTTCAGGGGTACCACCTATGCCCTGAATTCAAGTGTCAGAACCAGAACATATACACTACAAAGGATCCAGTGAGGACTGAGCCTCCCTCACATCAAACCCTGTGTGCAAGGCAAACATGCT
>JANJXV010001541.1:100000-105000 GCA_024803745.1 Megascapheus bottae | reverse complement strand
ACTTATTCTAACCCTAACCCTAAACCTAACCCTAACCCTAACCCTAACCATAATCCTTACCCTAACCCTAACCCTATCCCTAACCCTGACCATAACCCTAAACTTAACCCTAAACCTAACCCCAACCCCAACCCTAACACTAACCCAAACCCTCACCCCTACCCTTACTCTAACCCTAACCCTAAACCTAACCCAAACACTAATCCTAACAGTTACCCTAACCCTAACCCTAACCCTAACCCCTACCCTAACACATACACAAACGCTCACCCTATCCCTCAATCTAACCCTAACCCTTACTCTAAACCTAACCCTAACCCTAACCCTTACCCTTACCCTCACACTAACCCTAAATCTAACCCCGACACTAAACCTAACCCAAACACTTTCCCTTACCCTAACCCTAACCCTAACCCTAACCCATACCCTTACCCTAAACCTGACGCTAAACCTAACCCTAACCATAACCTTAACCATTACCTAACCCTAACCCTAACCCTAACCCTAACCCTTACCCTTACCCTAACTCTAACCCTAACCCTAAACCTAACCCTTACCCTAACCCTAACACTAATCCTAACCATACACTAAACCTAACCCTAACCCTAACCCTAACACCTACCCCTAAACGTTACCCTAACCCTAACCCTAACCCTTACCTTTAACCTGATCCAACTCTACCTCTAACCCTAACCCTAATCCGTACCCTAACCCTAACACTAATCCTAACCCTACCCTTAACCTAACCCTAACGCTAACCCTAACCCTAAACCCAAACCTAACCCTAACCCTAACCATAAACCTTACCCTTACCCTAAACCTAACCCTAACCCTTACACTAACCCTAACCCTAACCCCTAACCCTAACCCTAACCCTAAACCTTACCTTACCCTAACCATAAACCTAACGGTAACCCTAACACTAACCCCTAACCCTAACCATTAAGTTTACCCTAACCCTAAACTTAACCCTAATCCTAACACTAACCATAACCCTAACCCTTTCCCTAACCCTAACCCTAGACCTAAACCTAACCCTAACCCTTACTCTAACCCTAACCCTAAACCTAACCCTAAACCTAACCATAACCCTAAGCCTTAACCTAAACCTAACCATAACCCTAACCCTAAACCTAAACCTTACCCTTACCCTAACCCTAAACCTATCCCTAACCATAACCTTAACCCTAACCATAACCCTTACCCTTACCCTAACCCCAACCCTAAACCTAACCCTAACCCAAACCCATACCATAACCTTAACCCTAAACCTTACACTAACCCTAACTCTAACCTTAATGCTAACCCTAATCCAAACGCTAACCCTAACCCTTACCCTAACCCTAACACTAACCATAACTTTAACCCTAACCCTAACCATAACCATAACCTTACCCTTATCCTAACCCTAACCCTAACCCTAACCTAACCCTAACCCTAACCCTAACCCTAACTCTAACCCTTACCCTTACCCTAACCTTAACTGTAACCCTAACCTTTACCCTAACCCTAAACCTAACCCTAACCCTTACCCGTACGCTAACCCAAACATTAAACCTAACCCTAACCCAAACCCTAATACTTACCCTTACCCTAACCCTAACCCTAAACCTAATCTTAACTCTAACCCTAACCCTTACCCTTGACCTAACCCTTACCTTAAACCTAATCCTAACCCTAACCCTACCCTAACCCTTACTCGTAAAGTAACACTCACGGTTACCTTAGCACTAACCCTAACCCTAAACTTAACCCTAAACCTAAACCTAACTGTAACCCTAACCCTAACACTAACACCTAACCCTAACCCTTACGTTTATCCTAACCCTAACCTTAACCCTAAACCTAACGCTAACCCTAACCCTTACCCTAACCCTAACACTAACCATAACTTTAACCCTAACCCTAACCATAACCATAACCTTACCCTTATCCTAACCCTAACCCTAACCCTAAACCTAACCCTAACCCTTACACTAACACTAACCCTAACCCTAACCCTAACCCTAACACTAACCCTTACCCTAAACGTAACCCTAACCCTAACCCTAATCCTAACCATTACCCTTACCCTAACCCTAACCCTAACCCTTACCCTTTCCCTAACCCTAAACCTAACCCTAAATGTATCCCTAAACCTTACCCTTACCCTTACCCTAAACCTAACCCTAACCCTAACCTTAACCCTAAACCTAACCCTAACCCTAAAACTCACCCTTACCCTAACCCTAACCCTAAACCTAAACCTAACCCTAACCCTAACCCTAAAACTTTCCCGTACCCTAAACCTAACCCTAACCCTAACCCTAAGCCTTAAACTTGCCCTAACCCTAACCCTAACCCTTACTATAAACCTAACCCTAACCATAACCATAAACCTTACCCTTACCCTAACACTAACCCTAAATTAACACTAACCCTAACCCTAACTCTAACCCTTTCCCTTACCCTACCCCTAACCCTAACCGTAACCCTAACCTTTACCCTAACCCTAACCTAACCCTAAACCTTACCTTACCCTAACCCTAACCCTAACCCTAAACCTAACTCTAACCCTAACCCTAACACTAACCCTAACCCTTAACCTAACCCTAACCCTAACCCTTAGCCTAACCCTAACCCTAACGCTAAACTTAACGCTAACCTTAACGCTAACCCTAAACCTTACCCTTACCCTAACCCTAACCCTAACCCTAACCTTAACCCTAACGCTAAACCTAACCCTAACCCTAACCCTAAACCTATACCTATACCTAACTCTAACCCTTACCCTTACCCTTACCCTAAACCTAAACCTAAACCTAACCCTAAACCTAACACTAATCCTTACCCTAATCATAACCCTAAACCTAACCCTTACCCTTACCCTAACCCTAACCCAAACCCTTACCCATACCCTAACCCTAACCCTAAACTTAATGCTAAGCCTAACCCTAACGCTAACGATAACCCTTACACTAAAACTAAACCTAACCCTTATCCTTAACCTAAACCTAACCCTAAACCTAACCCTTACCCTTACCCTTTCCCTAAACCTACCCTAACCCTAAACCTAACCCTAAACGTAATTCTAACCCTAACCCTAACCCTAACCCTAATCATTACCCTAACCCTAACCCTTAACCTAACCATAACCCTAACCCTAACCCTTACACTTACCCTAACCCTAACCCACCTCTAACCCTTACCCTAACCCTAACCCTTACCCTAACCCTAACCCTAACCCTTAGCCTAAGCCTAACCCTAACCCTAACCTTAACCCTAACCCTAACCCAAACCCTAACCTTTACCCTTACCCTAACCCTAACCCTAACAATAACCCTTACTCTTACCCAAACCCTAACCCCAATCCTAACCTTAACCCTAACCCTAAACCTTACCCTTACCCTAAACCTAACCCTAACGCTTATCCTAACCCTAACCCCTAACCCTAACCCTAACCCTAAACCTTACCCTTACCCTAACTATAAACCTAACCCTACCCTAACACTAACCCCTAACCCTTAACCTAACCATAACCCTAACCCTAACCCTTACACTTACCCTAACAATAACCCACCTCTAACCCTTACCCTAACCCTAACCCTTACCCTAACCCTAACCCTAACCCTTAGCCTAAGCCTAACCCTAACCCTAACCTTAACCCTAACCCTAACCCAAACCCTAACCTTTACCCTTACCCTAACCCTAACCCTAACAATAACCCTTACTCTTACCCAAACCCTAACCCCAATCCTAACCTTAACCCTAACCCTAAACCTTACCCTTACCCTAAACCTAACCCTAACGCTTATCCTAACCCTAACCCCTAACCCTAACCCTAACCCTAAACCTTACCCTTACCCTAACTATAAACCTAACCCTACCCTAACACTAACCCCTAACCCTCACCCTAACCCTAACCCTTAGCCTTAGCCTAAACCTAACCCTAAACTTAACCCTAAACCGAATCCTAACCCTAACCCTAACCCTTACCCTTACCCTAAAGCTAAACCTAAACCTAACCCTTACCCTTACCATAACCCTAACCCAAACCTCATCCTAAACCTAACCCTAACCCTAACCCTAACCCTTACCCTAACCCTAACCCTAACCCTAACCCGAAACCTTATCCTTACACTAACCCTAACCCTAACCCTAACCCTGAACCTAACCCTTACTCTTAACCTAACCCTAACCCTAACCTTAATGCTGACCCTATACCTAACCCTAACCCTAAACCTAATCCCTAACCCTCAACCTAACCCTAACCCTAAACCTAACCCTTAACCTTACCCTTACCCTAACCCTAACCCTAACCCTAAACCTAACCCTTACCCTAACCCTAACCCTAAACTTAATGCTAACCCTAAGCCTAACCCTAACCATAAACCTAACCCTAACCCTAACCCTAACCCTAATCCTTACCCTAACCCTAACGCTATCCCTAACCCTAACCCTAAACCTAACCTTAACCCTAAACCTAACCCTAACCCTAACCCTAAACCTATCCCTCACCCTTACCCTTACTCTAACCCTAACTCTAAACCTAACCCTAACCCTAACCCTAACCATAATCCTTACCCTAACCCTAACCCTATCCCTAACCCTAACCGTAACCCTAAACTTAACCCTAAACCTAACCCTAACCCCAACTCTAACCCTAACACTAACCCTCACCCTTACCCTTACTCTAACCCTAACCCTAAAACTAACCCTAACCCTAATCCTAACACTTACCCGAACCCGAACCCTAACCCTAACCCCTACCCTAACACATACCAAAACGCTCACCCTATCCCTAAATCTAACCCTAACCCTTACCCTAACCCATACCCTTACCCTAACCCTAACGCGAAACCTAACCCTAACCCCTAACCTTAACCTAACCCTAATCCTTACCCTAACCCTAACCCTAACCCTAACCTAACCCTAACCCTTAACCTTAACCTAACCCTAATCCTTACCCTAACCCTAACCCTAACCCTAATCCTAACACTTTCCCTAACCCTAACCTTAAC
>JANJXV010001541.1:80000-92500 GCA_024803745.1 Megascapheus bottae | reverse complement strand
CTAACCCTAACCCTTACCCTAACCCTAAAACTGATCCTAACCCTACCCTAAACCTAACCCTAACCATAACCCCTAACATCTAACCTTAAACCTTACCCTAACCCTAACCCTAACCTTTACCCTTACCCTGATCCTAACTCTACCTCTAATCCTAACCCTAACCCTAACCCTTACCCGAACCCTAACACTAATCCTAACCCTACCCTAAACCTAACCCTAACCCTACCCTTAACCCCAAACCTAACCCTAACCCTAACCCTAAACCTTACCCTTACCCTAAACCTAACCCTAACCCTTACACTAACACTAACCCTAACCCCTAACCCTAACCCTAACCCTAAACCTTACCTTACCCTAACCATAAACCTAACCCTAACCCTAACACTAACACCTAACCCTAACCCTTACATTTACCCTAACCCTAACCTTAACCCTAAACCTAACACTAACCCTAACCCTAACCCTTACCCTAACCCTAACCCTAGACATAAACCTAACCCTAACCCTTACCCTAACCCTAACCCTAACCCTAACCCTAATCCTAACCATTACCCTTACCCTAACCCTAACCCTAACCCTTACGGTTACACTAACACTAACCCAAATACTTACCCTAACTATAACCCTAACCCTTACCCTTTCCCTAACCCTAAACCTAACCCTAACTGTATCCCTAAACCTTACCCTTACCCTTACCCTTACCCTTACCCTAAACCTAACCCTAACCCTAACCTTAACCCTAAACCTAACCCTAACCCTAAAACTCACCCTTACCCTAACCCTAACCCTAACCCAAACTCTTACCCATACCCTAACCCTAACCCTAACCTTAATGCTAACCCTAACCCTAACGCTAACCATAACCCTTACACTAAACCTAAACCTAACCTTTATCCTTAACTTAAACCTAACCCTAAACCTAACCCTTACACGTACCATTTCCCTAATCCTAACCCTAACCCTAAACCTAACCCTAAACGTAATTCTAACCCTAACCCTAACACTAACCCTAATCATTACCCTAACCCTAACCCTTAACCTAACCATAACCCTAACCCTAACCCTTACACTTACCCTAACCCTAACCCTACCTCTAAACTTAACCCTAACCCTAACCATAACCCTTACCCTAACCCTAACCCTAACCCTTAGCCTAACCCTAACCCTAACCCTAAACTTAACCCTAACCCTAACGCAAACCCTAACCTTCACCCTTACCCTAACCCTAACCCTAACAATAACCCTTACTCTTACCCAAACCCTAACCCCAATCCTAACCTTAACCCTAACCCTAAACCTTACCCCTACCCTAAACCTAACCCTAACGCTCATCCTAACCCTAACCCCTAACCCTAACCCTAACCCTAAACCTTACCCTTACCCTAACCATAAACCTATTCCTAACCCTAACACTAACCCCTAACCCTCACCCTAACACTAACCCTTACCCTTAGCCTAAACCTAACCCTAAACTTAACCATAAACCGAATCCTAACCCTAACCCTAACCCTTACCCTAACACTAAACCTAAACCTAACCCTAACCCTTACCATAACCCTAACGCTAACCTCATCCTAAACCTAACCCTAACCCTAACCCTAACCCTTACCCTAACTATAACCCTAACCCTAACCCGAAACCTAATCCTTACACTAAACCTAACCCTAACTCTAACCCTAAACCTAACCCTTACCCTTACCCTAACCCTAACCCTAACCTTAATGCTGACACCATACCTAAACCTAACCCTAAACCTAATCCCTAACCCTAAACCTAATCCTAACCCTAAACCTAACCCTTACCCTTACCCTAACTCTAAACCTAACCCTAACCCTAACCCTTACCCTAACCCTAACACTAATCCTAACCATACACTAAACATAACCCTAACCCTAACCCTAACCCCTACCCCTAAACGTTACCCTAACCCTATCCCTAACCCTTACCCTTAACCTGATCCAACTCTACCTCTAACCCTAACCCTAACCCTAATCCTTACCCTAAGCCTAACACTAATCCTAACCCTACCCTTAACCTAACCCTAACGCTAACCTTAACCCTAAACCCAAACCTAACCCTAACCCTAACCATAAACCTTACCCTTACCCTAAACCTAACCCTAACCCTTACACTAACCCTAACCCAAACCCCTAACCCGAACACTAACCCTAAACCTTACCTTACCCTAACCATAAACCTAACCGTAAACCTAACACTAACCCCTAACCCTCACCCTAACCCTAACCCTTACCCTTAGCCTAAACCTAACCCTAAACTTAAGCCTAAACCAAATCCTTACCCTAACCCTAACCCTTACCCTAACCCTAAACCTAAACCTAACCCTTACCCTTACCCTAACCCTAACCCTAAACCTAACCCTTACCCTAACCCTAACCCTAAACTTAATGATAACCCTAAGCCTAAACCTAACCCTAAACCTAACCCTTACCCTAACCCTAACCCTAAACTTAATGATAACCCTAAGCCTAAACCTAACCCTAAACCTAACCCTAACCCTAACCCTAACCCTAATCCTTACCCTAACCCTAACGCTATCCCTAACCCTAACCCTAAACCTAACCTTAACCCTAAACCTAATCCTAACCCTAACCCTAACCCTAAACCTATCCCTCACACTTTCACTTACTCTAACCCTAACCCTAAACCTAACCCTAACCATAACCCTAACCATAATCCTTACCCTAACCCTAACCCTATCCCTAACCATAACCATAACCCTAAACTTAACCCTAAACCTAACCCCAACCCCAACCCTAACACTAACCCTAACCCTCACCCTTACCCTTACTCTAACCCTAACCCTAAACCTAACCCAAACCCTAATCCTAACACTTACCCTAACCCTAACCCTAACCCCTACCCTAACACATACCCAAACGCTCACCCTATCCCTCAATCTAACCCTAACCCTTACCCTAAACCAAACCCTAACCCTAACCCTTACCCTTACCCTCACACTAACCCTAAATCTAACCCCGACACTAAACCTAACCCAATCACTTTCCCTTACCCCAACCCTAACCCTAACCCTAACCCATACCCTTACCCTAACCCTGAGGCTAAACCTAACCCTAACCATAACCTTAACCATTACCTAACCCTAACCCTAACCCTAACCCTAACCCTAACCCTTACCCTTACCCTAACTCTAACCCTAACCCTAAACCTAACCCTTACCCTAACCCTAACACTAATCCTAACCATACACTAAACCTAACCCTAACCCTAACCCCTACCCCTAAACGTTACCCTAACCCTAACCCTAACCCTTACCCTTAACCTGATCCAACTCTACCTCTAATCCTAACCCTAACCCTAATCCTTACCCTAACCCTAACACTAATCCTATCCCTACCCTTAACCAAACCCTAATACTAACCCTAACCCTAAACACAAACCTAACCCTAACCCTAACCGTAAACCTTACCCTTGCCCTAAACCTAACCCTAAACCTTACACTAACCCTAACCCTAACCCCTAACCCTAACCCTAACCTTAACCCTAAACCTTACCTTACCCTAACCATAAACCTAAAGGTAACACTAACACTAACCCCTAACCCTAAACATTAAGTTTACCCTAACCCTAAACTTAACCCTAATCCTAACACTAACCATAACCCTAACCCTTTCCCTAACCCTAACCCTAGAACAAAACCTAACCCTAACCCTTACCCTAACCCTAACCCTAAACCTATCCCTAAACCTAACCATAACCCTAACTCTTAACCTAAACCTAACCATAACCCTAACCCTAATCCTAAACCTTACACTTACCCTAACCCTAACCCTAACCCTTATGGTTATACTAAACCTAACCCTAATCCTTACACTAACCCTAACACTAACCCTTACCCTTTCCATAAACATATCCCTAACCCTAACAGAAACCCTAAACTTACCCTTACCCTTACCCTAACCCTAACCCTAACCCTAACCTAAACCCTAAGCCTAACCCTAAACCTAAACCTCACCCTTACCCTAACCCTAACCCTAAACCTAACCCTAACCCTAACCCTAAACCTTGCATGTACCCTAAACCTAACCCTAACCCTAACCCTAGCCTTAAACTCACCCGAACCCTAACGCTAACCCTAATTCTAACTTTAACCCTAACCCTAACCCTAACCCTAACCTTAACCCTAAGCCTAACCCTAACCCTAACCCTAACCAAACCCTCACCCTTACCCTTACTCTAACCCTAACCCTAAACCTAACCCTAACCCTCACCCTAGCTTTAAACTTTCCCTAACCTATTCCTAACCCTAACCCTAACATTAACCCTAAACATAACCATAACCCTTACCCTAACCCTAACCCTAACCCTAATCCTTACCCTAACCCTAACCCTATCCCTAACCCTAACCCTAACCCTAAACTTAACCCTAAACCTAACCCTAACCCCAACTCTAACCCTAACCCTAACCCTAACCCTCACCCTTACCCTTACTCTAACCCTAACCCTAAACCTAACCTTAACCCTAATCCTAACACTTACCATAACCCTAACCCTAACCCTAACCCCTAACCCTAACACATACCCAAACGCTCACCCTAACCCTAACCCTAACCCTAACCCTTACCCTAAACCTAACCCTAACCCTAACCCTTACCCTTACCCTCACACTAACCCTAAATTTAACCCCGACCCTAAACCTAACCCTAACACTTACCCTTAACCTAACCCTAACCCTAACCCTAACCCTAACCCATACCCTTACCCTAACCCTAACACTAAACCTAACCCTAACCATAACCCTAACCATTACACTAACCCTAACCCTAACCCTAAACCTAACCCTAATCCTAACCCTAGCCCTAAACCTTACCCTTACCCTAACCCTAACACTAATCCTAACCCTAATCCTTATCCTTACCCTAACCCTAACCCTAACCCTAACCTTAACCCAAACCCTAACCCTAATCCTAAACCTCACCCTTACCCTAACCCTAACCCTAAAAATAACCCTAACCCTAACCCTAACCCTAAATCTTTCATGTACCCTAAACCTACCCTTAACCCTAACCCTAGCCTTAAACTTACCCTAACCCTATCCCTAACCCTAACCCTAAATTTATCCCTAACCCTAACCATAAACATAACCCTTACCCTTAACCTAACCCTAACCCTAAACTAACCCTAACCCTAACCCTAACTCTAACCCTTACCATTACCCTACCCCTAACCCTAAAAGTAACCCTAAACTTTACCCTAACCCTAACCTTAACCCTAACCCTTACCTTACCGTACCCTAACACTAACCCTAATCCTAACCCTAACCCTTACCCTAACTCTAACCCTAACCCTAACCCTTACCCTAACCCTAAAACTGATCCTAACCCTACCCTAAACCTAACCCTAACCATAACCCCTAACATCTAACCCTAAACCTAACCCTAACCCTAACCCTTACCCTTACCCTGATCCTAACTCTACCTCTAACCCTAACCCTAACCCTAACCCTTACCCGAACCCTAACACTAATCCCAACCCTACCCTAAACCTAACCCTAACCCTACCCTTAACCCCAAACCTAACCCTAACCCTAACCCTAAACCTTACCCTTACCCTAAACCTAACCCTAACCCTTACACTAACACTAACCCTAACCCCTAACCCTAACCCTAACCCTAAACCTTACCTTACCCTAACCATAAACCTAACCCTAACCCTAACACTAACACCTAACCCTAACCCTTACGTTTACCCTAACCCTAACCTTAACCCTAAAGCTAACACTAACCCTAACCCTAACCCTTACCCTAACCCTAACCCTAGACCTAAACCTAACCCTAACACTTACCCTAACCCTAACCCTAACCCTAACCCTAATCCTAACCATTACCCTTACCCTAACCCTAACCCTAACCCTTACGGTTACACTAACACTAACCCAAATCCTTACCCTAACCATAACCCTAACCCTTAACCTTTCCCTAACCCTAAACCTAACCCTAACTGTATACCTAAACCTTACCCTTACCCTTACCCTAAACCTAACCCTAACCCTAACCTTAACCCTAAACCTAACCCTAACCCTAAAACTCACCCTTACCCTAACCCTAACCCTAACCCTAACCCTAACCCTAAGCCTTAAACTTGCCCTAACCCTAACCCTAACCCTTACTTTAACCCTAACCCTAACCATAACCATAAGCCTTACCCTTACCCTAACACTAACCCTAAACTAACCCTAACCCTAACCCTAACTCTAACCCTTTCCCTTACCCTACCCCTAACCCTAACCGTAACCCTAACCTTTACACTAACCCTAAGCTAAACCTAACCCTTACCTTACCCTAACCCTAACCCTAACCCTAACCCTAACTCTAACCCTAACCCTAACACAAACCCTAACCCTTACCCTAACCCTAACCCTAACCCTTAGCCTAACCCTAACCCTAACCCTAACCCTAACCCTAACCCTAACACTAACCTTAACCCTAACCCTAAACCTAACCCTAACCCTAACCCTAACCCTAAACCTATACCTAACTCTAACCCTTAACCTTACCCTAAACCTAAACCTAAACCTAACCCTAAACCTAACACTAATCCTTACCCTAATCCTAACCCTTACCCTTACCCTAACCCTAACCCTAACCCAAACTCTTACCCATACCCTAACCCTAACCCTAACCTTAATGCTAACCCTAACCCTAACGCTAACCATAACCCTTACACTAAACCTAAACCTAACCTTTATCCTTAACCTAAACCTAACCCTAAACCTAACCCTTACACGTACCCTTTCCCTAACCCTAACCCTAACCCTAAACCTAACCCTAAACGTAATTCTAACCCTAACCCTAACCCTAACCCTAATCATTACCCTAACTTAATGCTAACCCTAACCCTAACCCTAACCCTAATCCTAACCCTAACCCTTAACCTAACCCTAAGCCTAACCCTAACCCTTACACTTACCCTAACCCTAACCCTAACCCTTAGCCTAACCCTAACCCTAACCCTAACCCTAACCCTAAGCCTAACCGTAACATTTCCCCTAACCCTAACCCTAACCCAAACCCTAAACCTTAGTCTTACCCTAACCCTAAACCGAAACCTAACCCTAACCCTAACCTTAACCCCTAACACTAACCCTAACACTAAACCAAACCCTTACCTTAACCATAACCTAACCCTAAACCTAACCCTTATTTAACCCTAACCCTAACCATAACCATAATCATAACCCTTACCCTTACCGTAACACTAACCCTAAACTAACCCTAACCCTAACCCTAACTCTAACCTTGCCCGTACCATAAACCTAACCCTAACCCTAACCCTAAGCCTTAAACTTGCCCTAACCCTAACCATAACCCTTACTTTAAACCTAACCCTAACCATAACCATAACCCTTACCCTTACCCTAACACTAACCCTAAACTAACCCTAACCCTAACCCTAACTCTAACCCTTTCCCTTACCCTACCCCTAACCCTAACTGTAACCCTAACCTTTACCCTAACCCTGACCTAACCCTAACCCTAACTCTAACCCTAACCCTAACACAAACCCTAACCCTTACCCTAACCCTAACCCTAACCCATAGCCTAATCCTAACATTAACGCTAAACTTAACCCTAACCTTAACGCTAACCCTAAACCTTACCCTTACCCTAACCCTAACCCTAACCTAACCCTAACACTAACCCTAACCTTAACCCTAACCCTAAACCTAACCCTAACCCTAACCCTAACCCTAACCCTTACCCTAACCCTAACCCTAACCCTTAGCCTAACCCTAACACTAACCCTAAACAAACTCTAACCCTAACCCTAACTCTAACCCTTTCCCTTACCCTACCCCTAACCCTAACCGTAACCCTAACCTTTACCGTAACCCTAACCTAACCCTAACCTTTACCTTACCCTAACCCTAACCCTAACCCTAACCCTTAGCCTAACCTTAACCCTAACGCTAAACTTAACCCTAACTTTAACCCTAACCCTAACCCTTACCCTTACCCTAACCCTAACCCTAACCCTAACACTAACCCTAACCTTAACCCTGACCCTAAACCTAACCCTAAACCTAACCATAAACCTACACCTAACTCTAACCCTTACCCTTACCCTAACCCTAAACCTAAACCTAACCCTAAACCTAACACTAATCCTTACCCTAATCCTAACCCTAACCCTAACCCTTACCCTTACCCTAACCCTAACCCTAACCCAAACTCTTACCCATACCCTAACCCTAACCCTAACCTTAATGCTAACCCTAACCCTAACGCTAACCATAACCCTTACACTAAACCTAACCTAACCCTTATCCTTAACCTAAACCTAACCCTAAACCTAACCCTTACACGTACCCTTTCCCTAACCCTAACCCTAACCCTAAACCTAACCCTAAACGAAATTCTAACCCTAACCCTAACCCTAACCCTAATCATTACCCTAACCCTAACCCTTAACCTAACCATAACCCTAACCCTAACCCTTACACTTACCCTAACCCTAACCCTACCTCTAACCCTAACCCTAACCCTAAACCTAACCCTTACACTTACCCTAACCCCAACCCTACCTGTAACCCTAACCCTAACCCTAACCCAAACCCTTACCCTAAACCTAACCCTAACCCTTAGCCTAACCCTAACCCTAACCCTAACCTTAACCCTAACCCTAACCCAAACCCTAACCTTTACCCTTACCCTAACCCTAACCCTAACAATAACCCTTACTCTTACCCAAACCCTAACCCCAATCCTAACCTTAACCCTAACCCTAAACCTAACCCTTACCCTAACCCTAACCCTAAACTTAATGCTAACCCTAAGCCTAACCCTAACCCTAAACCTAACCCTAACCCTAACCCTAACCCTAATCCTTACCCTAACCCTAACCCTATCCTAACCCTAACCCTAAACCTAACCTTAACCCTAAACCTAACCCTAACCCTAAACCTAACCCTAAACCTATCCCTCACCCTTACCCTTACTCTAACCCTAACCCTAAACCTAACCCTAACCCTAACCCTAACCATAATCCTTACCCTAACACTAACCCTATCCTTAACCCTAACCATAACCCTAAACTTAACCCTAAACCTAACCATAACCCCAACCCTAACCCTAACCCTAACCCTCACCCTTACCCTTACTCTAACCCTAACCCTAAACCTAACCCTAACCCTAATCCTAATACTTACCCTAACCCTAACCCTAACCCTAACCCCTACCCTAACACATACCCCAACGCTCAACCTATCCCTAACCCTAACCCTAACCCTTACCCTAACCCTAACCCTAACCCTAACCCTTACCCTTACCCTCACACTAACCCTAAATCTAACCCCGACCCTAAACCTAACCCAAACACTTACCCTTTCCCTAACCCTAACCCTAACCCATACCCTCACCCTAACCCTAACGCTAAACCTAACACTAACCATAACCTGAACCATTACCCTAACCCTAACCCTAAACCTAAACCTAACCCTAACCTAACCCTACCCCTAAACCTTACCCTTACCCTAACTCTAACCCTAACCCGAACCTTTACGCTAACCCTAACCCTAACCCTAACCCTAACCCTTACCCTTACCCTAACTCTAACCCTAACCCTAAACCTAACCCTTACCCTAACCCTAACACTAATCCTAACCCTACACTAAACCTAACCCTAACCCTAACCCTAACCCCTAACCCTAAACGTTACCCTAACCCTAACCCTAACCCTTACCCTTACCCTGATCCAACTCTACCTCTAACCCTAACCCTAAACCTAATCCTTACCCTAACCCTAACACTAATCCTTACCCTACCCATAACCTAACCCTAACCCTAACCCTAACCCTAAACCCAAACCCAACCCTAACCCTAACCATAAACCTTACCCTTACCCTAAATCTAACCCTAACCCTTACACTAACACTAACCCTAACCCCTAACCCTAACCCTAACCCTAAACCTTACCTTTCCCTAACCATAAACCTAACCGTAACCCTAACACTAACCCCTAACCCTAACCATTAAGTTTACCCTAACCCTAAACTTAACCCTAATCCTAACACTAACCCTAACCCTAACCCTTTCCCTAACCCTTACCCTAGACCTAAACCTAACCCTAACCCTTACCCTAACCCTAAACTTAACCCTTATGGTTACACTAAACCTAACCCTAATCCTTACCCTAAACCTAACACTAACCCTTACCCTTTCCATAACCCTATTCCTAACCCTAACAGGAACACTAAACCTTACCCTTACCCTTACCCTAACCCTAACCCCAACCCTAACCTTAACCCTAACCCTAACCGTAACACTAAACCTCACACTTACCCTAACCCTAATCCTAAACCTAACCCTAACCCTAACCCTAACCCTAAACCTTGCATGTACCCTAAACTTAACCCTAACCCTAACCGTAGCCTTAAACTTACCCTAACCCTATCCCTAACCCTAACTCTAACTTTAACCCTAACCATAACCATAACCCTTAACCTAACCCTAACCCTAACCCTAATCCTTACCCTAACCCTAACCCTATCCCTAACCCTAACCCTAAACCTAACCTTAACACTAAACCTAACCCTAACCCTAACCCTAACCCTAAACCTAACCCTCATCCTTACCCTTACTCTAACCCTAACCCTAAACCTAACCCTAACCCTAACCCTAGCCTTAAACTTACCTAACCCTATTCCTAACCCTAACCCTAACTTTAACCCTAACCATAACCATAACCCTTACCCTAACCTAACCCTAACCCTAATCCTTACCCTAACCCTAACCCTATCCCTAACCCTAACCCTATCCCTAACCCTAACCATAAACCTAAACTTAACCCTAAACCTAACCCTAACCCCAACTCTAACCCTAACCCTAACCCTCACCCTTACCCTTACCCTTACCCTAACCCTAAACCTAACCCTAACCCTAATCCTAACACTTACCCTAACGCTAACCCTAACCACTAACCCTAACACATACCCAAACGCTCACCCTAACCCTAACCCTAACCCTAACCCTAATCCTTACCCTAAACCTAACCCTAACCCTAACCCTTACCCTTACCCTCACACTAACCCTAAATTTAACCCCGACCCTAAACCTAACCCTAACACTTACCCTTAACCTAAAACTAACCCTAACCCAAAACCATACCCTTACCCTAACCCTAACACTAACCTAACCCTAACCATAACCCTAAGCATTACATTAACCCTATTTCTAACCCTAAACCTAACCCTAATCCTAACCCTATCCCTAAACCTTACCCTTACACTAACCCTAACACTAATCCTAACCCTAATCCTTACCCTTACCCTAACCCTAACCCTAACCCTAACCCTAACCTTAACCCTAACCCTAACCCTAATCCTAAACCTCACCCTTACCCTAACCCTAACCCTAAAAATAACCCTAACCCTAACCCTAACCCTAAACCTTTCACGTACCCTAAACCTAACCCTAACCCTAGCCTTAAACTTACCCTAACCCTAACCCTACCCTAACTCTAACCCTAACTTTATCCCTAACCCTAACCATAACCATAACCCTTACCCTTTACCTAACCCTAACCCTAAACTAACCCTACCCCTAACCCTAACCGTAACCCTAAACTTTACCCTAACTCTAACCCTAACCCTAACCCTTACCCTAACCCTAAAACTGATTCTAACACTACCCTAAACCTAACCCTAACCATAAGCCCTAACATCTAACCCTAAACCTTACCCTAACCCTAACCCTAACCATTACCCTTACCCTGATCCTAACTCTACCTCTAACCCTAACCCTAACCCTAACCCTTACCCTCACCCTAACACTAAGCCTAACCCTACCCTAAACCTAACCCTAACCCTACCCTTAACCCCAAACCTAACCCTAAGCCTAACCCTAAACCTTACCCTTACCCTAACCCTAACCTTAACCCTAAACCTAACACTAACCCTAACCCTAACCCTTACCCTAACCCTAACCCTAGACCTAAACCTAACCTAACACTTACCCTTGCCCTAACCTAAACCTAACCCTAACCCGAACCCTAACTCTAACCATAACCCGAACCCTAACCCTAACCCTAACCCTTAGCCTAACCTTAACCCTAACGCTAAACTTAACCCTAACTTTAACCCTAACCCTAACCCTTACCTTACCCTAGCCCTAACCCTAACCCTAACACTAAACCTAACCCTAACCCTAACCCTAAACCTACACCTAACCCTAACCCTTACCCATACCCTAACCCTAACCCTAACCCAAACTCTTACCCATACCCTAACCCTAACCCTAACATTAATGGTAACCCTAACCCTAACGCTAACCATAACCCTTACACTAAACCTAAACCTAACCCTTATCCTTAACCTAAACCTAACCCTAAACCTAAACCTTACCCTTACCCTTTCCCTAACCCTAACCCTAACCCTAAAACTAACCCTAAACCTAATTCTAACCCTAACCCTAACCCTAACCCTAATCATTAACCTAACCCTAACCCTTAACCTAACCATAACT
>JANJXV010001541.1:50000-77500 GCA_024803745.1 Megascapheus bottae | reverse complement strand
CCTTACCCTAACCCTAACCCTAACCCTAACCCTAACACTTAGCCTGACTCTAATCCTAAGCCTAACCCCAACTTTTACCCTAACCCTAACCCTAACCCTAAACCTAACCCTAACACTAATCCTAACCCTACCCTAATCCTAACCCTAAACCTAACCCCTAACCCTAAACCTTACCCTAACCCTAACCCTAACACTTACCCTTAACCTACCCCTAACCCTACCTCTAACCCTAACCCTAACCCTAACCCTAACCCTTAACCTAACCCTAACCCTAACCTTTAGCCTTACCCTAACCGTAATCCTAACCTTAACCCTAACCCTAACCCTAACACTAACCCTAACTCTAACCTTTAGCCTTACCCTAATCCTAACCCTAACCATAACCCTTACCCTAACCCTAACCCTGACCCTTACACTAACCCTAACCCTAACCCCTAACCCTAACCCATACACTAAAGCTCACGCTAACCTTAACACTTAGACTTACGCTACCCTTAACCCTAACCCTTACCCTAACCCTACACCCTAACCTAACCCTTATCCTAAACCTAACCCTAACCCCTAACCCTAACCCTTACCCTAACCCTAACCCTAACCCTAACCGTTACCCTTACCCTAACCCTAACCCTAACTCTAACCCTAACCCTAACCCAAACCCTACGCTTATCCTAATCATAACCCTTACCCTTACCCTAACCCTAACCCTAACACTATCAATAACCTTAACCCTAACCCTAACCCTAACCCTTACCCTAAACCTAACCCTAACCCTAACACTAACCCTAACCCTAACATTAATCCTAACCCCTACACTTACCCAAAGCCTAACCCTAAACCTCACCCTTACCCTAACCATAACCCTGACAGTAAACTTTACCCTAAACTTAAACTTTACCCTAACCCTAACTCTTACCCTAACCCTAACCCTAAAACTAACCCTAACCCTAAACCTTACCCTTACCCTAAACATAAAACTAACCCTAACCCTAACCCTAACCCTAACCCTAACCTTACCCTAACCCTAAACCTAACCCTTATGCTTACCCTAAACCTAACCCTAACCCTTACTCTAACCCTTACCCTTTCCCTAACCCTAATCCTAACCTTAATGCTAACACTAACCCTAACCCTAACCCTAATCCTTACCCTAACACTAACCCTTACCCTAACCCTAACCCTAACCCTAACCCTTACCCTACCCTAACCCTAAACCTAAACCTAACCCTAACCCTAACTCTAACCCCTAACCCTAAACCTAACCCTAAATCTTACCTTACCCTAACAATAAACCTAACCCTTACCCTGACAATAACCCCTAATCCTCACCATAACCCAAACCCTTAACTTTACCCTAACCCTAACATTAACCCTAAACCTAACACTAACCCTAACCCTAACCCTTACCCTAACCCTAACCCTAGACCTAAACCTAACCCTAAACTTTGCCCTTACCCTAACCCTAACCCTAAACCTAACCCTAAACCTAACCCTAACCCTAACACTTACCCTAAACCTAACCCTAACCGTAACTCTAATCCTATCCCTTACCCGTACCCTAACCCTAAACCTAACACTAACCCTTACCCTTACCCTAACCTTAACCCTAAACTTAATGCTAACCCTAAACCTAACCCTAATCCTTACCCTAACCCTAACCCTAATCCTTACCCTAACCCTAACCCTAATCCTAACCCTAAACCTTACCCTTTCCCTAATCCTAACCCTAACCCTAAACCTAACCCTAAACTTTACCCTTACCCTTACCCTAACCCTAACCCTAACCCTAACCCTACCCCTAACCCTTACCCTTACCCTAACCCTAACCCTAAACTTAATGCTAACCCTAACCCTAACCATAACCCTTACCCTAAACCTAAACCTAACCCTTATCCTTAACCTAACCCTACACCTAACCCTAACCCTTAACCTTACCCTTTTCCTAACCCTAACCCTGACAATAACCCTAAACTTAATGCTAACCCTAACCCTAACCCTAACCCTAATTCTTACTCGAATCCTAACCCTTAACCTAACCCTAAGCCTCACCCTAACCCTAAGCCTAACCCTAACCATTACATTTCCCCTAACCCTAACCCTAACCCAAACCCTAACCCTTAGTCTTACCCTAACCCTAAACCGAAACCTAACCCTAACCCTAACCTTAACCCCTAACACTAACCCTAACACTAAACCTTACCCTTACCCTAACCATAAACCTAACCCTAAACCTAACACGAACGCCTAACCCTCACCCTAACCCTAACCCTTACCCTTACCCTAAACCTAACCCTAAACTTAAACCTAAACCGAACCCTAAACCTAACTCTATCCCTTACCATAATCCTAACCCTAAACCTAAATGTAACCCTTATCCTTAACCTAACCCTAAACCTAACCCTAACCCTTACCCTTACCCTTTTCCTAACCCTAACCCTGACAATAACCCTAAACTTAATGCTAACACTAACCCTAACCCTAACCCTAATCCTTACCCTAACCCTAACCCTTAACCTAACCCTAAGCCTAACCTTATCCCTTACACTTACCCTAACCCTAACCTTAACCCTAAACCTAAGCCTAACCCTAAACGTTACATTTCCCCTAACCCTAACCCTAAACCTTACCCTTTCCCTAACACTAACCCTAACCCTAACACTAACCCTAAACCTTACCCTTAACCTTACCCTAACTGTAACCCTAACCCTACCCCTAACTTTACCCTAAACTTATCCCTAACCCTAAACATTACCCTTACACTAACCCTAACCCTAAACCTAACCCTAACCATAACCTTAACCCTAAACCTTACCCGTACCCAAAACCTAACCCTAACCCTAACCCTAACCCTAACTTTAACCCTAAACCTAACCCTAACGATAACCCTTACCCTTACCCTAACCCTAACCCTAAATCTAACCCTAACCTTAACCCTAACCCTAACCGTAACCCTAACCTTTACCCTAACCCTAAACCTAACCCTAAACCTAAACCTAACCCTAACCCTAATCCTAACCCTATCCTAAACCTAACCCTAACCCTAACCCCTAACCCTAACCCTTACCCTAACGCTAAACCTACCTCTAATCCTAACCCTAAACCTAACCCTTAAACTAACCCTAACCCTTAGCCTAACCCTATCCCTAACCCAACCTTAACCTAACCCTAACCCTAACCCTAACCCTTACCCTTACCCTAACCCTAACCCTAACCCTAACACTAACCCTAAACTTAACCCTAACCCTAACCGTAACACTAACCTTTACCCTAACCCTAAACCTAACCCTAAACCTAAACCTAACCCTAACCCTAATCCTAACCCTATCCTAAACCTAACCCTAACCCTAACCCCTAACCCTAACCCTTACCCTAACGCTAAACCTTCCTCTAACCCTAACCCTAAACCTAACCCTTAAACTAACCCTAACCCTAACCCTTAGCCTAACCCTATCCCTAACCCAACCTTAACCTAACCCTAACCCTAACCCTAACCCTTACCCTTACCCTAGCCCTAAACCTAACCCTAACACTAACCCTAAACTTAACCCTTACCCTTACCCTCACCCTTACCCTAACCCTAACCCCAACCCTAAACCTAACCCTAACCCTTAACCTAACCCTAAAACTAACCATAACCCTTACCTTAACCCTAATCCTTACCCTAACAATAAACCTAACAATTACCCTAACCTTAACCCTAATCCTTACCCTTACCCTAACCCTAACCCTAAACCTAACCCTAATCCTAACCCTAACCCTAACTCAAACAGTAATACAACCCCAAAAATAACCCTATCCCTAACCCTAACCCTAACCCTTACCCTAAACATAACCCTAACCCTAACCCTTACTCTTACCCTAACCCTAACCCTAACCCTTACTCTTACCCTAACCCTAACCCCAAACCTAACGCTAACCTTCACCCTAAACCTTACCCTTACCCTAAACCTAACCCTAACCCTAAACCTAACCATTACCCTTACCCTAACACTAACCCTAAACCTAAAACTAAATCTTAAACTAATCCTTACCCTCACCCTAACCTTTACCCTAAACCTAACCCTAACCCCTAACCCTAAACCTTACCTAACCCTAACCCTAACCCTAACCCTTACCCTTACCCTAATCTTAACCCTAACTCTAACTCTAACCCTAACCCAAACCCTAACCCTTACCCTAACCCTGACACTAACCCTTCGCCTTACCCTAACCCTAGTCTAAACTTAACCCTATCCCTAACCATAACCACAACCCTTACATTTAACTTAACCCTAACCCTAACCCTAACCTAACCCTTACACTTACCTCAACCCTAAACCTACGCCTAAACCTAACCCTTATCCTAACCCTATCCCTAACTGTAACCCTAACCCTAAACCTAACGCTTACCAAACCCTAAACCTAACACTAAACCTAAACCTAATTCTTACCCTAACCCTAACCCTAAACCTAACCCTTACCCTTTCCCTAACACTTACCCTAACCCTACCCTTAACCCTAAACCTAAACCTAACGCTAAACTTAACGCTTAACATTACCCTAAGCCTAAACATAAACCTAAACCAAACCCTAATCCTAACCCTAACACTAACCCTAACCTTAACCCTAACCCTAATCTTAGCCCTTACCCTAACACTAACCTAACCCTTACCCTTACCCTAACCCTCACCCTACTTTAACCCTAACCCTAACCCTTACCCTAACCCTAACCCTAACCCTTACCTTTACCCTAACCGTAACCCTAACCTTAACCCTAAACCTAATACTAACCCTAACCCTAACCATTACCCTAACCCTAACCCTGAACCTAAACCTAAAACAAACACTTACCCTTACCCTAACCCTAACCCTAACCTTAATGCTAACCCTAACCCTAACGCTAACCATAACCCTTACACTAAACCTAAACCTAACCCTTATCCTTAACCTAAACCTAACCCTAATACTAACCCTTACACTTACCCTTTCCCTAACCCTAACCCTAACCCTAAACCTAACCCTAAACGTAATTCTAACCCTAACCCTAACCCTAACCCTAATCATTACCCTAACCCTAACCCTTAACCTAACCATAACCCTAACCCTAACCCTTACACTTACCCTAACCCTAACCCTACCTCTAACCCTTACCCTAACCCTAACCCTAACCCTTACCCTAACCCTAACCCTAACCCTTAGCCTAAGCCTAACCCTAACCCTAACCTTAACCCTATCCCTAACCCAAACCCTAACCTTTACCCTTACCCTAACCCTAACCCTAACAATAACCCTTACTCTTACCCAAACCCTCACCCCAATCCTAACCTTAACCCTAACCCTAAACCTTACCCTTACCCTAAACCTAACCCTAACGCTTATCCTAACCCTAACCCCTAACCCTCACCCTAACCCTAACCCTTACCCTTAGCCTAAACCTAACCCTAAACTTAACCCTAAACCGAATCCTAACCCTAACCCTAACCCTTTCCCTAACCCTAAACCTAAACCTAACCCTAACCCTTACTCTTACCATAACCCTAACCCTAACCTCATCCTAAACCTAACCCTAACCCTAACCCTAACCCTAAAACTAACCCTCACCCTTACCCTTACTCTAACCCTAACCCTAACCCTAACCCTTACCCTAACCCACACCCTTACCCTAACCCTAACGCTAAACCTAACCCTAACCCCTAACCTTAACCTAACCCTAATACTTACCCTAACCCTAACCCTAACCCTAACCTAACCCTAACCCTTAACCTTAACCTAACCCTAATCCTTACCCTAACCCTAATCCTAACACTTTCCCTAACCCTAACCTTAACCCTAACCCTAACCCTAACCCTAACCCTTAACCTAACCCTTACCTTAAACCTAATCCTAAGCCTAACCCTAACCCTAACCCTTACTCGTACCGTAACACTCACCGTTACCTTAACACTAACCCTAACCCTAACCCTAACCCTAAACCTAACTGTAACCCTAACCCTAACCCTAACCATAACCCTAACCTAACCCTCACCCTAACCCTAACTCTAACCCTTACCCTTACCCTAACCTTAACCGTAACCCTAACCTTTACCCTAACCCTAAACCTAACCCTATCCCTTACCCTTATGCTAACCCAAACATTAAACCTAACCCTTACCCAAACCCTAATACTTACCCTTACCCTAACCCTAAGCCTAAACCTAACCTTAACTCTAACCCTAACCCTTACACTTGACCTAACCCTTACCTTAAACCTAATCCTAACCCTAACCCTAACCCTAACCCTTACTCGTAAAGTAACACTCACCATTACCTTAGCACTAACCCTAACCCTAACCCTAACCCTAAACCTAAACCTAACTGTAACCCTAACCCTAACACTAATACCTAACCCTAACCCTTACGTTTACCCTAACCCTAACCTTAACCCTAAACCTAACACTAACCCGAACCCTAACCCTAAATCTAACCCTTACTCTTACCCTACCCCTAACCCTAACCCTAACCCTAACCCTAAACCTTACCCTTACCCTAAACCTAAACCTAACCCTTACACTAACACTAACCCTAACCCCTAACCCTAACCCTAACCCTAAACCTTACCTTACCCTAACCATAAACCTAACCCTAACCCTAACACTAACACCTAACCCTAACCCTTAAGTTTACCCTAACCCTAATCTTAACCTTAAACCTAACACTAACCCTAACCCTAACCCTTACCCTAACCCTAACCCTAGACCTAAACCTAACCCTAACCCTTACACTTACCCTAACCCTAACCCTAAACCTAAACCGAAACCTAACCCTAACCCTAACCCTTACCCTAACCCTAACCCTAACCCTAACCCTAATCCTAACCATTACCCTTACCCTAACCCTAACCCTAACCCTTAGGGTTACACTAACACTAACCCAAATCCTTACCCTAACCCTAACCCTAACCCTTACCCTTTCCCTAACCCTAAACCTAACCCTAACTGTATCCCTAAACCTTACCCTTACCCTAAACCTAGCCCTAACCCTAACCTTAACCCTAAACCTAACCCTAACCCTAAAACTCACCCTTACCCTAACCCTAACCCTAAACCTAACCCTAACCCTAACCCTAAGCCTTAAACTTGCCCTAACCCTAACCCTAACCCTTACTTTAACCCTAACCCTAACCATAACCATAACCCTTACCCTTACCCTAACACTAACCCTAAATTAACACTAACCCTAACCCTAACTCTAACCCTTTCCCTTACCCTACCCCTAACCCTAACAGTAACCCTAACCTTTACCCTAACCCTAACCTAACCCTAACCCTTACCTTACCGTAACCCTAACCCTAACCCTAACCCTAACTCTAACCCTAACCCTAACACAAACCCTAACCCTTACCCTAACCCTAACCCTAACCCTTAGCCTAACCCTAACCCTAACGCTAAACTTAACCCTAACCTTAACGCTAACCCTAAACCTTACCCTTACCCTAACCCTAACCCTAACCCTAACACTAACCCTAACCCTTACCCTAACCCTAAACCTAACCCTAACCCTTACCGTAAACCTAACCCTAACCCTTAGCCTAACCCTAACCCTAACGCTAAACTTAACCCTAACCTTAACGCTAACCCTAAACCTTACCCTTACCCTAACCCTAACCCTAACCCTAACACTAACCCTAACCCTTACCCTAACCCTAAACCTAACCCGAACCCTAATCCTAACCCTAACCCTAACCCTTTCCCTAACCCTAACCGTAGACCTAAACCTAACCCTAACCCTTACCCTAACCCTAACCATAAACCTAACCCTAAACCTAACCATAACCCTAACCCTAACCCTAACCCTAACCATAACCCTAACCCTAATCCTAAACCTTACCCTTACCCTAACCCTAACCCTAACCCTTATGGTTACACTAAACCTAACCCTAATCCTTACCCTAACCCTAACACTAACCCTTACCCTTTCCATAACCCTATCCCTAAACCTAACTGGAACCCTAAACCTTACCCTTACCCTTACCCTAACCCTAACCCTAACCCTAAACTTAACCCTAACCCTAACCCTAATCCTAAACCTCACACTTACCATAACCCTAACCCTAAACCTAACCCTAACCCTAACCCTAACCCTAAACCTTGCATGTACCCTAAACCTAACCCTAACCCTAACCCTAGCCTTAAACTTACCCTAACCCTATTCCTAACCCTAACCCTAACTTTAACCCTAACCATAACCATAACCCTTACCCTAACCCTAACCCTAACCCTAATGCTTACCCTAATCCTAACCCTATCCCTAAGCCTTAAACCTGCCCTAACCCTAACCCTAACCCTTACTTTAACCCTAACCCTAACCATAACCATAACCCTTACCCTTACCCTAAAACTAACCCTAAACTAACCCTAACCCTAACCCTAACTCTAACCCTTACCCTTACCCTACACCTAACCTTAACCGTAACCCTAACCTTTACGCTAACCCTAACCTAACCCTAACCCTTACCTTACCCTAACCCTAACCCTAACCCTAACCCTAACTCTAACCATAACCCTAACCCAAACCCTAACCCTTACCCTAACCCTAACCCTAACCCTAACCCTTACCCTTACCCTAACCCTAACCATAACCCTAACACTAACCTTAACCTTAAATCTAACCCTAAACCTAACCCTAACCTTAACCCTAACCCTAAAACTACACCTAACTCTAACCTTTACCCTAACCCTAAACCTAAACCTAACCCTAAACCTAACACTAATCCTTACCCTAATCCTAACCCTAACCCTAACCCTTACCCTTACCCTAACCCTAACCCTAACCCAAACTCTTACCCATACCCTAACCCTAACCCTAACCTTAATGCTAACCCTAACCCTAACGCTAACGATAACCCTTACACTAAAACTAAACCTAACCCTTATCCTTAACCTAAACCTAACCCTAAACCTAACCCTTACCCTTACCCTTTCCCTAACCCTACCCTAACCCTAACCCTAACCCTAATCATTACCCTAACCCTAACCCTTAACCTAACCATAACCCTAACCCTAACCCTTACACTTACCCTAACCCTAACCCAACCTCTAACCCTAACCCTAACCCTAACCTTAACCCTTACCCTAACCCTAAACCTAACCCTCAGCCTAAACCTAACCCTAACCCTAACCTTAACCCTAACCCTAACCCAAACCCTAACCTTTACCCTTACCCTAACCCTAACCCTAACAATAACCCTTACTCTTACCCAAACCCTAACCCCAAACCTAACCCTAACCCTAACCCTAAACCTTACCCTTACCCTAAACCTAACCCTAACGCTTACCCTAACCCTAACCCTAAACCCTAACGCTAACCCTAACCCTAAACTTACCCTTACCCTAACCATAAACTTAACCCTAACCCTAACACTAACCCCTAACCCTCACCCTAACTCTAACCCTTACACTTAGCCTAAACCTAACCCTAAATTTAACCCTAAACCGAATCCTAACCCTAACCCTAACCCTTACCCTAACCCTAACCTAAACCTAACCCTAACCCTTACCCTTACCATGACCCTAACCCTAACCTCATCCTAAACCTAACCCTAACTCTAACCCTAACCCTTACCCTAACCCTAACCCTAACCCGAAACCTAATCCTTACACTAACCCTAACCCTAACCCTAACCCTGAACCTAACCCTTACCCTTACCCTAACCCTAACCCTAACCTTAATGCTGACCCTATACCTAACCCTAACCCTAAACCTAATCCCTAACCCTCAACCTAACCCTAACCCTAAACCTAACCCTTACCCTTACCCTAACCCTAACCCTAACCTTAAACCTAACCCTTACCCTAACCCTAACCCTAAACTTAATGCTAACCCTAAGCCTAACCCTAACCCTAAACCTAATACTAACCCTAACCCTAACCCTAACCCTAATCCTTACCCTAACCCTAACGCTATCCCTAACCCTAACCCTAAACCTAACCTTAACCCTAAACCTAACCCTAACCCTAACCCTAACCCTAAACCTATCCCTCACCCTTTCACTTACTCTAAACCTAACCCTAAACCTAACACTAACCCTAACCCTAACCATAATCCTTACCCTAACCCTAACCCTATCCCTAACCCTAAACATAACCCTAAACTTAACCCGAAACCTAACCCTAACCCCAACCCTAACACTAACCCTAACCCTCACCCTTATCCTTACTCTAACCCTAACCCTAAACCTAACCGTAACCCTAATCCTAACACTTACCCTAACCCTAACCCTAACCCTAACCCCTACCCTAACACATACCCAAACGCTCACCCTATCCCTCAATCTAACCCTAACCCTTACCCTAAACCTAACCCTAACCCTAACCTTTACCCTTACCCTAACACTAACCCTAAATCTAACCCCGAAACAAATCCTAACCCAAACACTTACCCTTACCCTAACCCTAACCCTAACCCATACCCTTACCCTAACCCTGACGCTAAACCTAACCCTAACCATAACCTTAACCATTACCCTAACCCTAACCCTAACCCTAACCCTAACCCTTACTCTTACCCTAACTCTAACCCTAACCCTAACCCTAACCCTTACCCTAACCCTAACACTATTCCTAACCATACACTAAACCTAACCCTAACCCTAACCCTAACCCCTACCCCTAAACGTTACCCTAACCCTAACCCTAACCCTTACCTTAACCTGATCCAACTCTACCTCTAACCCTAACCCTAACCCTAATCCTTTCCCTAACCCTAACACTAATCCTAACCCTACCCTTAACCTAACCCTAAAGCTAACCCTAACCCTAAACCCAAACCTAACCCTAACCCTAACCATAAACCTTACCCTTACCCTAACCCTAACCCCTAACCCTAACACTAACCCTAAACCATACCTTACCCTAACCATAAACCTAATCGTAACCCTAACACTAACCCCTAACCCTAACCATTAAGTTTACCCTAACCCTAAACTTAACCCTAATCCTAACACTAACCCTAACCCTAACCCTTTCCCTAACCCTAACCCTAGACCTAAACCTAACCCTAACCCTTACCCTAACCCTAACCCTAAACCTGACCCTAAACCTAACCATAACCCTAACCTTTAACCTAAACCTAACCATAACCCTAACCCTAATCCTAAACCTTACTCTTACCCTAACCCTAACCCTAACCCTTATGGTTATACTAAACCTAATCCTAATCCTTACCCTAACCCTAACACTAACCCTTACCCTTTCCATAACCCTATCCCTAACCCTAACAGAAACCGTAAACTTACCCTTACCCTTACCCTAACCCTAAGCCTAACCCTAACCTTAACCCTAACCCTAACCCTAACCCTAATACTAAACCTCACCCTTACCCTAACCCTGACCTTAAACCTAACCCTAACCCTAACCCTAACCCTAAACCTTGCATGTACCCTAAACCTAACCCTAACCCTAACCCTAGCCTTAAACTTACCCGAACCCTATCGCTAACCCTAACTCTAACTTTAACCCTAACCATAACCATAACCCTTACCCTAACACTAAACCTAACCCTAATCCTTAACCTAACCCTAACCCTATCCCTAACCCTAACGCTAACCCTTACTCTTACCCTAACCCTAAACCTAACCCTAACTCTAACCCTAGCCTTAAACTTACCCTAACCCTATTCCTAACCCTAACCCTAACATTACCCCTAAACATAACCATAACCCTTACCCAAACCCTAACCCTAACCCTAATCCTTACCCTAACCCTAACCCTATCCCTAACCCTAACCCTAACCCTAAACTTAACCCTAAACCTAACCCTAACCCCAACTCTAACCCTAACCATAATCCTCACCCTTACCCTTACTCTAACCCTAACCCTAAACCTAACCCTAACCCTAATCCTAACACATACCATAACCCTAACACTAACCCTAACCCCTAACACTAACACATACCCAAACGCTCACCCTAACCCTAACCCTAACCCTAACCCATACCCTTAACCTAACCCTAACCCTAACCCTTACCCTAACCCATACCCTTACCCTAACCCTAACACTAAACCTAACCCTAACATAACCCTAACCATTACACTAACCCTAATCCTAACCCTAAACCTAACCCTAATCCTAACCCTACCCCTAAACCTTACCCTTACCCTAACCCTAACACTAATCCTAACCCTAATTCTTACCCTTACCCTAACCCTAACCCTAACCCTAACCCGAACCCTAACACTAACCTTAACCCTAACCCTAACCCTAATCCTAAACCTCACCCTTACCCTAACCCTAATCCTAAAAATAACCCTAACCCTAAAACTAACCCTAAATCTTTCACGTACCCTAAACCTAAACTTAACCCTAACCCTAGCCTTAAACTTACCCTAACCCTATCCCTAACCCTAACACTAACTTTATCCCTAACCCTAGCCATAAACATAACCCTTACCCTTAACCTAACCCTAACCCTAAACTAACCCTAACCCTAACCCTAACTCTAACCCTTATCCTTACCCTACCCCTAACCCTAACCGTAACCCTAAACTTTTCCCTAACCCTAACCTTAACCCTAACCCTTACCTTACCGTACCCTAACCCTAACCCTAATCCTAACCCTAACCCTAACCCTTACCCTAACCCTAAAACTGATCCTAACCCTACCCTAAACCTAACCCTAACCATAACCCCTAACATCTAACCCTAAACCTTACCCTAACCCTAACCCTAACCCTTACCCTTACCCTGATCCTAACTCTACCTCTAACCCTAACCCTAACCCTAAACCTTACCCTAACCCTAACACTAATCCTAACCCTACCCTAAACCTAACCCTAACCCTACCCTTAACCACAAACCTAACCCTAACCCTAACCCTAAACCTTACCCTTACCCTAAACCTAACCCTAACCCTTACACTAACACTAACCCTAACCCCTAACCCTAACCCTAACCCTAAACCTTACCTTACCCTAACCATAAACCTAAACCTAACCCTAACACTAACACCTAACCCTAACCCTTACGTTTACCCTAACCCTAACCTTAACCCTAAACCTAACACTAACCCTAACCCTAACCCTAACTCTCACACTTACCCTTACCCTAACCCTAACCCTAAACCTTACCCTTACCCTAAACCTAACCCTAACCCTTACACTAACACTAACCCTAACCCCTAACCCTAACCCTAACCCTAAACCTTACCTTACCCTAACCATAAACCTAACCCTAACCCTAACACTAACACCTAACCCTAACCCTTACGTTTAACATAACCCTAACCTTAACCCTAAACCTAAGACTAACCCTAACCCTAACCCTTACCCTAACCCTAACCCTAAACCTAACCCGAAACCTAACCCTAACCCTAACCCTTACCCTAACCCTAACCCTAACGCTAACCCTAATCCTAACCATTACCCTTACCCTAACCCTAACCCTAACCCTTACGGTTACACTAAAACTAACCCAAATCCTTACCCTAACCCTAAGCCTAACCCTTAACCTTTCCCTAAACCTAAACCTAACCCTAACTGTATCCCTAAACCTTACCCTTACCCTTACCCTAAACCTAACCCTAACCATAACCTTAAATCTAAAATTAACCCTAACCCTAAAACTCACCCTTACCCTAACCCTAACCCTAAACCTAACCCTAACCCTAACCCTAACCCTAAACCTTGCCCGTACCCTAAACCTAACCCTAACCCTAACCCTAAGCCTTAAACTTGCCCTAACCCTAACCCTAACCCTTACTTTAACCCTAACCCTAACCATAACCATAACCCTTTCCCTTACCCTAACACTAACCCTAAACTAACCCTAAGCCCAACCCTAACTCTAACCCTTTCCCTTACCCTACCCCTAATCCTAACCGTAACCCTAACCTTTACCCTAACCCTAACCTAACCCTAACCCTTACCTTACCCTAACCCTAACCCTAACCCTAACTCTAACCCTAACCCTAACACAAACCCTAACCCTTACCCTAACCCTAACCCTAACCCTTAGCCTAACCCTAACCCTAACGCTAAACTTAACCCTAACCTTAACGCTAACCCTAACCCTTACCCTTACCCTAACCCTAACCCTAACCCTAACACTAACCCTAACCTTATCCCTAACCCTAAACCTAACCCTAACCCTAACCCTAAACCTATACCTAACTCTAACCCTTACCCTTACCCTAACCTAAACCTAAACCTAACCCTAAATCTAATACTAATCCTTACCCTAATCCTTACCCTAACCCTAACCCTTACCCTTACCCTAACCCTAACCCTAACACATACTCTTACCCATACCCTAACCCTAACCCTAACCTTAATGCTAACCCTAACCCTAACGCTAACCATAACCCTTACACTAAACCTAAACCTAACCCTTATCCTTAATCTAAACCTAACCCTAAACCTAACCCTTACACTTACCCTTTCCCTAACCCTAACCCTAACCCTAAACCTAACCCTAAACGTAATTCTATCCCTAACCCTAACCCTAACCCTAATCATTACCCTAACCCTAACCCTTAACCTAACCATAACCCTAACCCTAACCCTTACACTTACCCTAACCCTAACCCTACCTCTAACCCTAACCCTAACCCTAACCCTAACCCTTACCCTAACCCTAACCCTTAGCCTAACCCTAACCCTAACCCTAACCTTAACAGTAACCCTAACCCAAACCCTAACCTTTACCCTTACCCTAACCCTAACCCTAACAATAACCCTTACTCTTACCCAAACCCTAACCCCAATCCTAACCTTAACCCTAACCCTAAACCTTACCCTTACCCTAAACCTAACCCTAACGCTTATCCTAACCCTAACCCCTAACCCTAACCCTAACCCTAACACTAAACCTTACCCTTAACCTAAACCTAAATTGAACCCTTACCCTAACCCTAACCCTAACCCTAACCGCTAACCCTAACCCTAACCCTAAACCTTATACTTACCCTAACCATAAAATTAACCCTAAACTTTACACTAACCCCTAACCCTCACCCTAATCCTAAGCCTTACCCTTACACTAAACCTAACCCTAAACTTAACCTTAAACCGAACCCTAACCTTAACCCTAACCCTTACCCTAAACCTAACCCTAAACCTAAACCTAACAGTAACCCTTATCATTACCCTAACCCTAACCCTAAACCTAACGCTAAACCTGACCCTAACCCTAACCCTTACCCTAACCCTAACCCTAACTATAATCCTAACCGTTATCCTTACCCTCACCCTAACACTAACCCTTATGCTTACACTAATCATAACCCTAATCCTTACCCTAACCCTAACCCTAACCCTAAACCTGACCCTTACCCTTACTCTAACCCTAACCCTACCCCTAACCTTTACCCTACCCGTAATCTTAACCCTAAACCTTACCCTTACCCTAACCCTAACCCTAAACCTAACCCTAACCATAACCCTAACCCTAAACCTTACCGGTACCCTAAACCTAACCCTAAACTTAACCCTAAACCTAACCCTAACTTTAACCCTAACCCTAACCCTAACCATATCCCTTACCTTACCCTAACCCTAACCCTAAACCTAACCCTAACCCTAACCCTAACTCTAACCCTTACCCTTACCCTAACCCTAACTGTAACCCTAACCTTTACCCTAACCCTAAACCTAACTCTAACCATTACCCTTACCTTAACCCTAACCTTAAACCTAACCCTAACCCAAACCCTAATCCTTACCCTTACCCTAACCCTAGCCCTAACCCTAAACCTAACTGTAACCCTAAATCTAACCCTATCCCTTATCCTTAGCCTAACCATAACCCTAACCCTCACTATTACACTAACCTTAACCCCAAACCTAACCCTAACCCTAACCCTAAACCTTAGCCTTGCCCTAAACCTAACCCTAACCCTTACCCTAAACCTAACCCTAACACTAACCCCTAACCCTAACCCTAACCCTAACACTAATCCCTAATCCCTAACCCTAAACCTAACCCTAAACCTTACCCTAACCCTAACCTAACCCTAACCCCTAACCCTAATTCTAAACCTAAACCTCACCCTTACCCTCACCCTATACCTAACCTTAACCCTAACCATAACCCCTAACCCTAACCCTAACTCTAATTCTAACACTTATCCTACCCCTAACCCTAAACTTAACCCTAAACCTAACTCCAACCCTAACCTTAACCCTTACCCTAACCCTAACCCTAAACCTAACCCTAACCCTAACCCTAACCCTTACCCTTACCCTAACCCTAAACCTAACCTTAACCCTAACCCTAACAATAACCGCTAACCCTAACCTTAACCCTAACCCTTACCATTACCCTAATCCTAAACCTAACCCCTAACCCTAACCCTAACCCTAAACCTTACCCTTACCCTAAACCTAACCCCTAACCCTAAACCTAACCCTAAACCTTACCCTTACCCTAACCCTAAACCTAACATTAACCCTAACCCTAACCCCTAACCCTAACCCTAACAGTAACCCTTACCCTTACCCTAAACCTAACCCTACCCCTAACCTTTACCTTAACCCTAACCCTAACCCTAAACCTTACCCTACCCTAACCCTAACCCTAAACCTAACCCTAACCCTAAACATAACACTAACCCTAAACCTTACCCGTACACTAAACCTAACCCTAGCCCTAAACCTAACCCTAACCCTAACCGTAACCCTTACCCTTACCCTAAATCTAAACCTTACCCGTACACTAAACCTAACCCTAGCCCTAACCCTAACCCAAACCCTCACCCTTAGCCTAACCCTAACCCTCACCCTAACCCTTAATCTTACCCTATCCCTAAACCCAAAACTAACCCTAACCCTAACCCAAACCCTAAACCTTACCCTTACCCTTAACCTAAACCTAAACCTAACCCTACCACTAACGTTTACCCTAACCATAACCCTAACCCTAAACCTTACCCTACCCTAACCCTAACCCTAAACCTAAACCTAACCCTAACAATAACACTAACCCTAAACCTTACCCGTACCCTAAACCTAACCCTAACCCTAACCCTAACCCTAAATTTAACCCTAATCCTAACCCTAACCGTAACCCTTACCCTAAACCTAACACTAACCCTAATCCTAACCCTAAACCTAAACCTAACCTTAAACCTAAACCTAACCCTTACCCTTACTCTTACCCTAAACCTAAACCCAAACCTAACACTAACCCTAAACCTAACCCTCACCGTAAACCTAACCCTAACCCTTACCCTTACCCTAACCCTAACCTTAAACCTAACCCTTACCCAAACCCTAATCCTTACCCTTACCCTAACCCTAACCCTAACCCTAAACCTAACCCCAACCCTTACCCTTAACCTAGCCCTAACCCTACCTATAATCCTAACCCTAACCCTAACCCTAACCCTAAACCTAACCTTAAACCTAACCCTAACCCTTACCCTTACCCTAAACCTAAACTTAAACCTAATACTAACCCTTACCCTTACCCTAACCCTAACCTTAAACCTAACCCTTACCCAAACCCTAATCCTTACCTTTACCCTAACCCTAACCCTAAACCTAACCCCAACCCTTACCCTTAACCTAGCCCTAACCCTACCTATAATCCTAACCCTAACCCTTACGCTAACCCTAACCCTAACTCTAACCCTTAGCCTTACCCTAACCCTAACCCTAACCATAACCCTTAACCTAACCCTAACCCTAACCCTAACCCCTAACCTTAACCCATACCTTAACGCTCACCGTAACCCTAACCCTAACCCTAACCCTTACCCTCACGCTCACCCTAACCCTAGCCCTAACCCCAACCCTAAACCTAACCCTAACCCTTACCCTTACCCTAACCGTAACCCTTAACCTAACCCTAACCTTAACACTAACCCTTACAATAACCCTAATCCTTACCCTAACCCTAAACCTAACCCTAACCCTAACCTTAACCCTAACCCTTACCCTTACCCTAAACTTAACCCTAACCCTAATCCTAAACCTAAACCTAATCCTAAACTTAACCCTTACCCTTACCATAACCCTAACCCCAAAAATAACCCTATTCCTAACAATAACCTTAACCCTTACCCTAACCCTAACCCTAACCCTAACCCTTACTCTTACACTAACCCTAACCCCAAATCTAACCCTAACCCTACCCTAACCTTCTCCCTAACCCTAACCCTAACCCTAAATCTAACTCTAACTCTAACCGAAACCCTTACCCTAATCCTAACCGTGAACCTAACCTAAGCCGAACTCAAACTCTTACCCTAACCCTAACGTTAAACTTAACCCTAACCCTAACCCTAACACTTACCCTTACCCTAACCCTAACCCTAACCCTAAGCCTAAACCTAAACCTATCCCTCACCCTTACTCTTACTCTAAGCCTAACCCTAAACCTAACCCTAACCCTAATCCTAACCCTAACCCTAACCCTAAACCTTACCCTAACCCTAACCCTAATCCTCACCCTAACCCTAAACCTAACCCAAACCCTAACCCTTGCCCTTTCCCAAGCCCTAACCCTAACACTAAACCTAACCCTAAACCTTATCCTTACCCGTACAGTAACCCTAACCCTAACCCTTACCCTTACTCTAACCCTAAACCTAACCCTAAACCTAACCCTAACCCGAAACCTTACCCGTACCCTAAACCTAACCCTAACCCTAACCCTAAGCCTTAAACTTACCCAAACCCTAAACGTATCCCTAACCCTAACTTTAAATCTAACACTAACCATAACCATAACCCTTACCCTTCCCTAACCCTAACCCTAAAGCTAACCCTAACCCTAACCCTAGCTCTAACCCTTACCCTTACCCTACCCCTAACCCTAACTCTAACCCTAAACTTTACCCTAACCCTAGCCGTAACACTAAACTTTACCCTAACCCTAACCCTAACCCTAACTCTAACACTAACCCTAACCCAAATCCTAATCCTTACCCTAACCCTAACCCTAACCCTAACCCTAAGGCTAAACCTAACCCTAACCCTAACCCTAACCCTAACCCTAACTCTTACCCTTACCCTAACCCTAACCCTAACCCTTACCCTTACCCTAACCCTAACCCTAACCCTTATGGTTACACTAAACCTAACCCTAATCCTTACCCTAACCCTAACACTAACCCTTACCCTTTCCATAACCCTATCCCTAACCCTAACTGGAACCCTAAACCTTACCCTTACCCTTACCCTAACCCTAACCCTAACCCTAACCTTAACAATAACCCTAACCCTAATCCTAAACCTCACCCTTACCCTAACCCTAACCCTAAACCTAACCCTAACCCTAACCCTATCCCTAAACCTTGCATGTACCCTAAACCTAACCCTAACCCTAACCCTAGCCTTAAACTTACCCTAACCCTAATCCTTACCCTAACCCTAACCCTAACCCTAAGCCTTAAACTTGCCCTAACCCTAACCCTAACCCTTATTTAACCCTAACCCTAACCATAACCATAACCCTTACCCTTACCCTAACACTAATCCTAAACTAACCCTAACCCTAACCCTAACTCTAACCCTTACCCTTACATTACCCCTAACCTTAACCGTAACCCTAACGTTTACGCTAACCCTAACCTAACCCTAACCCTTACCTTACCCTAACCCTAACCCTAACCCTAACCCTAAATCTAACCCTAACCCTAACCCAAACCCTAACCCTTACCCTAACCCTAACCCTAACCCTAACCCTAACCCAAACCCTAACCTTAACCCTAACCCTAACCCTTACACTTACCCTAACCCTAAACCTAACCCTAACCCTAACCCTAACCCTAAACCTATCCCTCACCCTTACCCTTACTCTAACCCTATCCCTAAACCTAACCCTAACCCTAACCATAATCCTTACCCTAACCCTAACCCTATCCCTAACCCTAACCATAACCCTAAACTTAACCCTAAACCTAACCCTAACCCCAACCCTAACCCTAACCCTAATCCTCACCCTTACCCTTACTCTAACCCTAACCCTAAACCGAACCATAACCCTAATCCTAACACTTACCCTAACCCTAACCCTAACCCCTACACTAAAACATTCCCAAACACTCACCCTATCCCTAACCCTAACCCTAACCCTTACCCTAAACCTAAACCTAAACCTAACCCTTACCCTTACCCTCACACTAACTCTAAATCTAACCCCCACCCTAAACCTAACCCTAACACTTACCCTTACCCTAACCCTAACCCTAACCCTAACCCTTACCCTATCCCTAACGCTAAACCTAACCCTAACCATAACCTTACCCTTACCCTAACCATAAACTCTACCTCTAACCCTAACCCTAACCCTAATCCTTACCCTAACCCTAACACTAATCCTAATCCTACCCTTAACCTAACCCTAACCCTAACCCTAAACCCAAAGCTAACCCTAACCCTAACCATAAACCTTACCCTTACCCTAAACCTAACCCTAACCCTTACACTAATCCTAACCCTAACCCTAACCCCTAACCCTAACCCTAATCCTTACCTTACCCTAACCATAAACCTAACCGTAACCCTAACATTAACCCCTAACCCTAACCTTTAAGTTTACCCTAACCCTAAACTTAACCCTAAACCTAACACTAACCCTAACCCTAAACCTAACCCTTTCCCTAACCCTAACCCTAGACCTAAACCTAACCCTAACCCTTCCCTAACCCTAACCCTAAACCTAATCCTAAACATAACCATAACCCTAACCCTTACCCTAACCCTAACCATAACCCTAACCCTAATCCTAAACCTTACCCTTACCCTAACCCTAACCCTAACCCTTATGGTTACACTAAACCTAACCCTAATCCTTACCCTAACCCTAACACTAACACTTACCCTTTCCATAACCCTATCCCTAACACTAACTGGAACCCTAAACCTTACCCTTACCCTTAACCCTAACCCTAACCCTAACCCTAACCTTAACCCTAACCCTAACCCTAATCCTAAACCTCACCCTTACCCTAACCCTAACCCTAAACCTAACCCTAACCCTAACCCTAACCCTAACGCAAACCCTAACCTTAACCCTAACCCTAACCCTTACCCTTACCCTAACCCTAAACCTAACCCTAACACTAACCCTAACCTTAACCCTAACCCTAAACCTAACCCTAACCCTAACCCTAACCCTAAACCTACTCCTAACTCTAACCCTTAACCTTACCCTAACCCTAAACCTAAACCTAACCCTAAACCTAACACTAATCCTTACCCTAATCCTAACCCTAACCCTAACCCTTACCCTTACCCTAACCCTAACCCTAAACCAAACCCTTACCCATACCCTAACCCTAACCCTAACCTTAATGCTAAGCCTAACCCTAACGCTAACGATAACCCTTACACTAAAACTAAACCTAACCCTTATCCTTAACCTAAACCTAACCCTAAACAAAACCCTTACCCTTACCCTTTCCCTAACCCTACCCTAACCCTAAACCTAACCCTAAACGTAATTCTAACCCTAACCCTAACCCTAACCCTAATCATTACCCTAACCCTAACCCTTAACCTAACCATAACCCTAACCATAACCCTTACACTTACCCTAACCCTAACCCTACCTCTAACCCTAACCCTAACCCTAACCCTAACCCTTACCCTAACCCTCCCCCTAACCCTCAGCCTAACCCTAACCCTAACCTTAACCCTAACCCTAACCCAAACCCTAACCTTTACCCTTACTCTAACCCTAACCCTAACAATAACCCTTACTCTTACACAAACCCTAACCCCAAACCTAACCCTAACCCTAACCCTAAACCTTACCCTTACCCTTACCCTAAACCTAACCCTAACGCTTACCCTAACCCTAACCCTAACCCCTAACGCTAACCCTAACCCAAATCCTTACCCTAAGCCTAACACTAATCCTAACCCTACCCTTAACCTAACCCTAACGCTAACCCTAACCCTAAACCCAAACCAAACCCTAACCCTAACCATAAACCTTACCCTTACCCTAAACCTAACCCTAACCCTTACACTAACCCTAACCCTAACCCCTAACCCTAACACTAACCCTAAACCTTACGTTACCCTAACCATAAACCTAACCGTAAGCCTAACACTAACCCCTACCCTAACCATTAAGTTTACCCTAACCCTAAACTTAACCCTAATCCTAACACAAACCATAACCCTAACCCTTTCCCTAACCCTAACCCTAGACCTAAACCTAACCCTAACCCTTACCCTAACCCTAACCCTAAACCTAACCCTAAACCTAACCATAACCCTAACCCTTAACCTAAACCTAACCATAACCCTAACCCTAATCCTAAACCTTACCCTTACCCTAACCCTAACCCTAACCCTTATGGTTATACTAAACCTAACCCTAATCCTTACACTAACCCTAACACTAACCCTTACCCTTTCCATAAGCCTATCCCTAACCCTAACAGAAACCCTAAACTTACCCTTACCCTTACCCTAACCCTAACCCTAACCCTAACCTTAACACTAACCCCAACCCTAATCCTAAACCTCACCCTTACCCTAACCCTAACCCTAAACCTAACCCTCACCCTAACCCTAACCCTACACCTTGCATGTACCCTAAACCTAACCCTAACCCTAACCCTAGCCTTAAACTTACCCGAACCCTAGCGCTAACCCTAATTCTAACTTTAACCCTAACCATAACCATAACCCTTACCCTAACCCTAAACCTAACCCTAATCCTTAACCTAACCCTAACCCTATCCCTAACCCTAACCCTAACCCTAACCTTAACCCTAAGCCTAACCCTAACCCTAACCCTAACCAAACCCTCACCCTTACCCTTACTCTAACCCTAACCCTAAACCTAACCCTAACACTAACCCTAGCTTTAAACTTACCCTAACCCTATTCCTAACCCTAACCCTAACATTAACCCTAAACATAACCATAACCCTTACCCTAACCCTAAACCTAACCCTAATCCTTACCCTAACCCTAACCCTATCCCTAACCCTAACCCTAACCCTAAACTTAACCCTAAACCTAACCCTAACCCCAACTCTAACCCTAACCCTAACCCTCACCCTTACCCTTACTCTAACCCTAACCCTAAACCTAACCCTAACCCTAATCCTAACACTTACCATAACCCTAACCCTAACCCTAACCCCTAACCCTAACACATACCCAAACGCTCACCCTAACCCTAACCCTAACCCTAACCCGTACCCTAAACCTAACCCTAACCCTAACCCTTATCCTTACCCTCACACTAACCCTAAATTTAACCCCGACGCTAAACCTAACCCTAACACTTACCCTTAACCTAACCCTAACCCTAACCCTAACCCTAACCCATACCCTTACCCTAACCTTAACACTAAACCTAACCCTAACCATAACCCTAACCATTACACTAACCCTAACCCTAACCCTAAACCTAACCCTAATCCTAACCCTAGCCCTAAACCTTACCCTTACCCTAACCCTAACACTAATCCTAACCCTAATCCTTACCCTTTCCCTAACCCTAACCCTAACCCTAACCTTAACCCAAACCCTAACCCTAATCCTAAACCTCACCCTTACCCTAACCCTAACCCTAAAAATAACCCTAACCCTAACCCTAACCCTAAATCTTTCACGTACCCTAAACCTACCCTTAACCCTAACCCTAGCCTTAAACTTACCCTAACCCTATCCCTAACCCTAACCCTAACTTTATCCCTAACCCTAACCATAAACATAACCCTTACCCTTAACCTAACCCTAACCCTAAACTAACCCTAACCCTAACCCTAACTCTAACCCTTACCCTTACCCTACCCCTAACCCTAACCATAACCCTAAACTTTACCCTAACCCTAACCTTAACCCTAACCCTTATCCTTACCCTCACACTAACCCTAAATTTAACCCCGACCCTAAACCTAACCCTAACACTTACCCTTAACCTAACCCTAACCCTAACCCTAACCCTAACCCATACCCTTACCCTAACCCTAACACTAAACCTAACCCTAACCATAACCCTAACCATTACACTAACCCTAACCCTAATCCTTACCCTTACCCTGATCCTAACTCTACCTCTAACCCTAACCCTAAGCCTAACCCTTACCCGAACCCTAACACTAATCCTAACCCTACCCTAAACCTAACGCTAACCCTACCCTTAACCCCAAACCTAACCCTAACCCTAACCCTAAACCTTACCCTTACCCTAAACCTAACCCTAACCCTTACACTAACACTAACCCTAACCCCTAACCCTAACCCTAACCCTAAACCTTACCTTACCCTAACCATATACCTAACCCTAACCCTAACACTAAACCTAACCCTAACCCTTACGTTTACCCTAACCCTAACCTTAACCCTAAACCTAACACTAACCCTAACCCTAACCCTTACCCTAACCCTAACCCTAAACCTAAACCTAACCCTAACCCTTACCCTAACCCTAACCCTAACCTTAACCCTAATCCTAACCATTACCCTTACCCTAACCCTAACCCTAACCCTTACGGTTACACTAACACTAACCCAAATCCTTACCCTAACCCTAACCCTAACCCTTACCCTAACCCTAACCCTAAACCTAAACCTAACCCTAACACTTACCCTAACCCTAACCCTAACCCTAACCCTAATCCTAACCATTACCCTTACCCTAAACCTAACCCTAGCCCTAACCTTAACCCTAAACCTAACCCTAACCCTAAAACTCACCCTTACCCTAACCCTAACCCTAAACCTAACCCTAACCCTAACCCTAACCCTAAACCTTGCCCGTACCATAAACCTAACCCTAACCCTAACCCTAAGCCTTAAACTTGCCCTAACCCTAACCCTAACCCTTACTTTAACCCTAACCCTACCCATAACCATAACCCTTACCCTTACCCTAACACTAACCCTAAACTAACCCTAACCCTAACCCTACCTCTAACCCTTTCCCTTACCCTACCCCTAACCCTAACCGTAACCCTAACCTTTACCCTAACCCTAACCTAACCCTAACCCTTACCTTACCCTAACCCTGACCCTAACCCTAACCCTAACTCTAACCCTAACCCTAACACAAACCCTAACCCTTACCCTAACCCTAACCCTAACCCTAACCCTAACGCTAAACTTAACCCTAACCCTAACCCTAACACTTACCCTAACCCTAACCCTAACCCTAACCCTAAACCTAAACCTATCCCTCACCCTTACCCTTACTCTAACCCTAACCCTAAACCTAACCCTAACCCTAATCCTAACCCTAACCCTAACCCTAAAACTTACCCTAACCCTAACCCTAATCCTCACCCTAACCCTAAACCTAACCCAAACCCTAACCCTTGCCCTTTCCCAAACCCTAACCCTAACACTAAACCTAACCCTAAACCTTATCCTTACTCGTACAGTAACCCTAACCCTAACCCTTAACCTTACTCTAACCCTAAACCTAACCCTAAACCTAACCCTAACCCGAAACTTTACCCGTACCCTAAACCTAACCCTAAGCCTAACCCTAAGCCTTAAACTTACCCAAACCCTAAACGTATCCTTAACCCTAACTTTAAATCTAACACTAACCATAACCATAACCCTTACCCTTCCCTAACCCTAACCCTAAAGCTAACCCTAACCATAACCCTAGCTCTAACCCTTACCCTTACCCTACCCCTAACCCTAACTCTAACCCTAAACTTTACCCTAACCCTAACCGTAACACTAAACTTTACCCTAACCCTAAACCTAACCCTAACTCTAACACTAACCCTAACCCAAATCCTAACCCTTACCCTAACCCTAACCCTAACCCTTAGCCTAACCCTAATCCTAACGCTAACCTTAAACCTAACCCTAACTCTTACCCTTACCCTAACCCTAACCCTAACCCTAACCCTTACCCTTACCCTAACCCTTACCCTTACCCTAACCCTAACCCTAACCTTAATGCTAACCACCCTAACACTAACCCTAACGCTTCCCCTAAACCTAACCCTAAACCTCACACTAAACCTAACCCTAACCCGGACCCTTACCCTAACACTAACCTTAACCCTTACGCTAACCCTAACCCTAATCCTAACCCTTACCCTTACACTAACCCTAACCCTAACCCTTACGGTTACACTAACCCTAACCCTAATCCTTACCCTAACCCTAACCCTAACACTTACCCTTTCCCTACCCATAACCCTAACCCTAACACTAACCCTCAACCTTACCCTAACCCTTACCCTAACTCTAACCCTAATCCTACCCCTAACTTTCCCCTAACTCTAACCCTAAACCTAAACCTTACCCTTACCCTAACCCTAACCAGAAACATAAACCTAACACTTACCCTAACCCTAACCCTAAACTTAATGCTAACCCTAAGCCTAACCCTAACCATAAACCTAACCCTAACCCTAACCCTAACCCTAATCCTTACCCTAACCCTAACGCTATCCCTAACCCTAACCCTAAACCTAATCTTAACCCTAAATCTAACCCTAACCCTAACCCTAACCCTAAACCTATCCCTCACCCTTACCCTTACTCTAACCCTAACTCTAAACCTAACCATAACCCTAACCCTAACCATAATCCTTACCCTAACCCTAACCCTATCCCTAACCCTAACCATAACCCTAAACTTAACCCTAAACCTAACCCTAACCCCAACCCTAACTCTAACACTAACCCTCACCCTTACCCTTACTCTAACCCTAACCGTAAACCTAACCCTAACCCTAATCCTAACACTTACCCGAACCCTAACCCTAACCCTAACCCCTACCCTAACACATACCGAAACGCTCACCCTATCCCTAAATCTAACCCTAACCCTTACCCTAACCCATACCCTTACCCTAACCCTAACGCTAAACCTAACCCTAACCCCTAACCTTAACCTAAACCTAATCATTACCCTAACCCTAACCCTAACCCTAACCTAACCCTAACCCTTAACCTTAACCTAACCCTAATCCTTACCCTAACCCTAACCCTAACCCTAATCCTAACACTTTCCCTAACCCTAACCTTAACCCTAACCCTACCCCTAACCCTAACCCTTAACCTAACCCTTACCTTAAACCTAATCCTAAGCCTAACCCTAACCCTAACCCTTACTCGTACCGTAACACTCACCGTTACCTTAACACTAACCCTAACCCTAACCCTAACCCTAAACCTAACTGTAACCGTAACCCTAAGTCCTAACCGTAACCCTAACGCTAACCCTAACCCTAACTCTAACCATTACTCTAACCCTAAACCTAACCCCAAACTTAACCCTAACCCTAACCCTAACCGAAACCTTTACACTAACCCTAACCCTAACCCTAACCCCAACCCTTACCCTTACCCTAACTCAAAACTTAAACCTAAGCCTAACCCTTACCCTTACCGTAACACTCACCCTTAACTTAACCCTAACCCTAAACCTTACCCTAACCCTAACCCTAACCCTACACTTAACCCCAACCCTAAACCCAACCCTAACCCTAACCCTAACACTTACCCTTACCCTATCCCTAACCGTAACCCTAACCCCAACTTCTACCCTAACCCTAACCCTAACCCTAAGCCTAACCCTAACCCTAATACTAAACCTTCCCTAAACCT